>LPNX010816298.1:112890-135250 GCA_001517045.1 Pseudotsuga menziesii | reverse complement strand
ATAGTCTATCTCCACCTTCTATATACCTCCCTCCATATCACTCTCTATATCATTCACCCCCCCTCCCTCTTTGTCACTCACCCATCCCTCCATCTCTCGCACACAATCTCTCTCTCTCTCTCTCTATCTCTCTCTCTCACACACACACAGTGTGTGTGTGTCTCTTACTCACTTCCCATATCTCATAATCTCCCCCCACCTTCTCTATACCTCCCTCACTATCCTTCCCTCCATCACTATCTCTCTATTTCTCACCCCTCCCCCTCTCCCTCTATCGCTCACCCATCCCCATCCTCCCACATAATATTTGTGTGTGTGTGTTTTCCCCCCTTCTCTCACAAACTCCCTTTGTCTCTCCCTCTCTATCCACCTTCTATTTACCTCCCTCTATCAATATCTCCCTCCCTTCTCCCTTAATTACCATCCCTCTGTGCCATTATCCCTCCCTCCCTCTCTCTCTCTCTGTCTTAACTTGTATCCCTCCCACTCCCTCCCTATCTCTTTTCACCCTCCCTCTTCATGTTTCTCTCTCTCTCTCTCTCTCTCTCTCTCTCTCTCTCTTCTTCTATGTTTTCAACTTATCCCTTCTCTTCAACCCCCTACCTCATTATGATCCATATTATTTGTTTTATCGCATCTCATTCACATCTCTTCAATTTCCCCCTCATTCGTCTCTCTCCTCCAACACATCCTATTCCTGCTCTAATACTCCATCATTAGAGGAAATTTCAACTCAAAACGGGCCTTTTAACTTTGATTCAAATTCCATGTCATCATGTGTTAGCCAATGAAATTGATTTAAATTTGAAATACCGTATAGGTCTTAAACACTTTTTTAATATAAATTTGGGGATAGGTATCATAAAAAAACAGTTTTTTTGTATGTATTTTTGACATATCTCCCTGTTTTTTTTACTCAAATTTCGATCGGGAGAACTCGTTGGATGTGGAATTAAATTCCGCATCCAATGAGTACCCACTCGGCATACTTTTGATGGACCCCGCTACCCCAAAAACAAGAAATACCTGAAATAACATGATGATGATGTCATCATCACATTTTTTTTAGGTATTTCTTGTTTTTGGGGTATCGAGGTCCGTCAAAAGTATGTCAAGTGGGTACTCGTTGGATGTGGAATTTAATTCCGCATCCAATGAGCTCTACCAATCAAAATTTGAGTAAAAACACAGGGAGATATGTCAAAAATACAAATAGAAAAGTAGTTTTTTTCTTTTCTTCCTCCAAAATTAATAAATATTATTTTATTATTTTAACTATTATTTTATTAATTCTTTTTAGGAGGCCCATTTTGAGTTGAAATTTCCTCTAATGATCCACTTTTCCATTCACTAATCCTCTCTCTCATCAAACCGTCACCCACTTCTTCCCCTCAACTTTATCCCCCTTCGTCACTTAAGTCTTGTGTGCTGGTTCTAACTCTATACGTCTTCAACACCTCTTCTCCTCCTAATAATTCTCTCAATTCCCACTCCCCTTCACCCTTGTAACCCATAATGTTCCCATTCCATTCATCTTTCTCCTCTCGAATTTACAACATCCTCCTAGGACCTTGACCATTCCCAACCCCCTCTCAACTATCAACCATCCCCACTTGAACTTCCAACATCTTCCTAGGCCCTTGACCCTTCCCCACCCCCTCTAAACTATTATCCATACATTTGATATATTATGTATAGTGCTAGATTTTTAGCTCTACAACACGCATTCGTGTGTTATAGTTATATAACACGCTCGCGTTTTGTAGTTATATAATGCGCACGCGTTTTTTAGTTATATAACACGCACACGTTTGTTAATTCTACAAGGCGGGAAATGTAATTTGAATTTAAACATGCCAATTCACTTGCTCGCATGTCACCAATAGTCCTATGTGTATGGTTTGGAATTTTCTTCGGTAATACCAAACCTGTGCTATGGTATATGATAAACCATAGCTAATTGGGCATTCCCCCCATTTTCTGAAGAAGTCATTGTTTACACACTCGTCACAGTATGCTACACAACCATTTTTTATGAAATCTTAAACATAAATAACATTTTTTCCTGTAGATTCTAAATTATATGTAATTTTTATTAAAAAATATTATATTTTCCTATTTGTTTTCAATTTCTATTGTGCCCTAACTCAACTCAAAATACATGTTGTTAGTGTTTTTCCCATAACGTTTTCAATTCGTAATCGTTTAAAAAAAAATTATATGGTGCACTAGAAAACATTGGCCTCTACATTCTATAGAAAACTCATTTCATGATTATTTCATTAAGACCTTCAAAGGTTGCACCCACAAAAGGTGTACCATTTTCGACGAATGATCACTTAGATAATTATAAAAAAAAATTAAAAATTGCTAATTTTATTTTCCAAAAATAGCGTTGCATTAGTGCTATATGTTCTCTACAT
Organism: Pseudotsuga menziesii; assembly: GCA_001517045.1. Taxonomy (NCBI): domain Eukaryota; kingdom Viridiplantae; phylum Streptophyta; class Pinopsida; order Pinales; family Pinaceae; genus Pseudotsuga; species Pseudotsuga menziesii. Next base: position 132,827 of record LPNX010816298.1, on the reverse strand, counting down.
GCCTGTAAAGTTTTGTATCCTGAAAGCATCATTTAGGCCCTCAAAGGTTGCACCCACAAAAACATATACCTTGTCATTTACCTTAAAAAAGGTGACTGTTTGAAAAAATGAAATTTGACATAGTTATAAAAAATTTCAAGACATTAACCTTATATATTTGGAAATGTGATTCAATTTCCTACATTTAATATTTTTTACTCCAAGCAAGATATTTTGTATAAGTATCTAAAAAAAACAATTAACTTGAGGGATGCCTAATTTTTCAGTTTTCTATTGCATCCAACGTGCCAAAAGTGACCCTCATTAGCTTGCACGGTCCCCTCCCACCAATATTCCATCTCTATACTCCTCGTTAAAAAATATGATAGTGAAAAAACCCTTTGCCCCTAGGTGCATGTCATAATGACCTCTTGGGTTCCTTCCATTGCTTCACGCGCTCTCTTAGTTTTTTAGATCTGATCTAGAGAGGATGGTTTTCTACCATATCTGTCTGCCTTCCCCCTTCGCCGCTCCTCGATCCTCCCTCTGTGTGGTTCTTTGCTCCATATACCCCTGCATTATCTCATTGCGAGAAGGAGGGGTAACTGCCCCCTCCATGTGTCCCCATCCTAAACTGTAGTGCCCTCTCAAATTCGCTCTCCTATCACAATGCAAAACTGATCAATCTCGTCAAAGAACCTAGTTTTTATTCCCTTAGTATCACTTTGGCATTGCTTTTTACTTGATATGGTTATTACTTGTCATGTATAATATTGGTCTTTTTTAGCTGGTCATGTTAATTTTAGGATCTCGAAAGTATCTAGCCACGTGTATGTGTTACCATAGCCATCTGTTTTGGAACACTATGTCTTGTGATATGTATTAATCTCTGCCTTAGAAGATATGTCAACAGCCACATATGTATTGTTCCTATAACAAAACAAAACAAAAAATTCCACTTAAAAAATGTACTTAATGAAAAAAGCCTTATTTTGTTTCTCTTTGAGCTCGCACAATTAAGCATGACAAAGTGGTTGAATTCGCATAATACCAAGTGTTTGAATTCGGATAATACCCATGGAAAATAGTATGACTAACAATAATATAAAATCAAATCCTAAACCGAATATATATATATATATATATATATATAAATTAAAAATCATTAAAAAAAATCACAAATTTAATATCTCAACATTTATCTCATAAATCTTGACATCTTCACTTATATGATAAATCAACCACCAAAGTTTTCGTAAGTTCGTACGTGAACGTCACGACTCAGCATCTCTCATGTCAAAGTTTTCGTGAACTTTAGAAACTTAAACACAATATGTGGATACGAGTCGCGACATCTTGTGTTTAAGTTTCAAGTGTCCTTGGAATTGACTTTGACGAGACCTGTGGATGCCGTTAGTTACGCTCTAGAAAATAAGATTCAATATATCACAGCAGATCCCACAATGCCCAAAAAAACGCGTTCGAAAAGACGGTTCTGTAAAGTTGAATAGTAAAATAGACTTTGAAAGACCTGTCGATATCGTTTGTTAGTCGAAGATGAAGAAAGTTGTGAAAGGATGATCCAATTGCATATATTTATTTACATTGAAATTCTATTATAATAACCTTTCGTATGTATGCAAGAAGGCAAGGCATGCATTAAAGGACCAATAGGAGGGTGAGAATCCCCACAACGTAGGCGACTCATGCCAAATTTCAAAAAACAATTCTTACGTCAAGTGTGGTTTGCCCCTAAGTCCGTCTAGAAAATAAAAATAAGTTTTCTCATTGAACAGCACTCCCGCACTTGCCTCAACGCGAAAAGTATGTCTACAAAATAAGTTTCAAAGTGTCTGACTGACATGTCGACGCCGTTAGTTACGCTCTACAAAATGAAGATACAACACGATCAGGATTGCTCATATTTATTTAAATTATAATATCAATATAAACTGCAGGTTCAAGTAAAGCTTCACCGATTATTTTCAATTCAAAATATCACAACAGATCAGACAATGCCAAAAAAACGGGTTCAAAGAGACGGTTCTGTTGAGTTGAATAGTAAATTAGACGTATGTAATAACTCACTCGTCGACTTTGAAAGACCTGTCGATATCGTTTGTAATTAGTAGAGAGACGGTTCTGTTGAGTTGAATCGTAAATTAGACGTATGTAATAACTCACTCGTCGACTTTGAAAGACCTGTCGATATCGTTTGTAATTAGTAGAAGATGAAGAAAGTTGTAAAACGATGATCGAATTGCATATATTTATTAAATTGTAATTTCATTATAAAAGTCATGTTGATGTAAATACGGTCCGTATGCAAGAAGGAGGGCAAGGCATGCATCGAGGGCGCACTATAAAACGTCCACCTCCCGGCCTTTACAAATCCAAGAAACGAGTGGAGTTTAGGAATAGAATACCATGAGCTTCTTCACAATGATATTGAAGTTTGCAGCGATTGTCTGCCTCGCTGCAATCATGTTTGGAGTAGCTGAGACTGCGGCTGTAAATTACTTTCCAAGTAGCAACTGATTAAATAATTTTGTTTATTTAATATTTTAACTGATTAAATAATTTTATTTATTTTAACTAATTTTGTTTATTTAATAATTTTAACTGATTAAATAATTTTGTTTTTTTATCATTCGGTAACTGATTAAATAATTTTGTTTATTATATATTTTAAGATTAAATGGTAGATAGATCATATATATAGTTTGAGTAGTTTTCAAAATTATGAAAAATAGTTATTAATTGAATAAAAGTCAAAGATAATTATCAAAATATTATAATGATTAATTTTTATTTAAATTAATTTTGGTTTATTAAATCTTAAAAAAATAAAAATAAAATAAGAATAATACTTAGTTTGATTTAAAATCTTGTTTTATATGATCAAAAAATTTACCAAGCAGCTTTCCAAACTCATATATCATATGTCAAAAGTTATAAATAATTATAAAATATCATATATAATTTTTTAATAATGAATTTAAATATAGATAATTATCAAAATATCATATATATAATTTATTAATAGTCAATTTAAATTTAAATTCAAGTAAAAAGATATTAACAATCTTTTATCACAACTACTTAACTAACATTAAACATTAAAAATAACTTATTATAAAATAAACAAACAAAACAAAATAATTTTGTTTAACAAAATAATTTTGTTTTACAAAATATTTTTATAATAAATTAAAAATGAAATACCTGCCATTCCATGACTTTGACTTTTATTGGCTGAGGTTTAAATATATCATAAAATAAAATACTCTCACCAATCTAGAAAAGATATTTTAAAGTGTTTTTATTGTGTTGAAAACTACAGATTGAAGGCTCATTTGCACCATGGGAGGACCCTTAATTTTCATATCCAACGAACTTGGTATCAACCCTCTCGATCCTAATCGATACAATATGCTCCAGAAGAAGTTTCAACTATATTTACGTTTAGAGGTGCCACAGGTATTGACGAAGTAGTCGGAAGTTACAAAAAGTCAAGCACATGGAAAGTTGAATAGATGTTATCCAGTCCAATGAAATAGTTTTGGCATTTCATGGATGCCAATTCACTTCGTCTCTTACCAGTGACATTAAACAGGTTTCTATTTTCATGGACATCAAGGATATGGGCGCAGAGTATACTTTAGAGGTAAAAGATAAATACAAATTATCAAAACAAACTCTACCAGAGGACAACATTAAAACACCTATGGGGCAGAGTACGCTTTAGAGGTAAAAATAAATACAAATCAGCAAAACAAAGTCAGAATAGTTTTTTTTAAATATTATTTAGTGAAAATAGTGAGGGTTTGTTGATTTGGGATCCATTTTTAAGGTGTAAACAAGGTTTATAGATTTTCATAAATGTGATTTTTATAAAAATAAAAATAAAAAAATCATTTAAAAAAATAAAAATATGTGATAAAATGTTTGATTTCAAATTAACAAATATGGGAAGATTATATTACCGGACATTTAAGATTCCAAAGTAACAAATATCAGAAGATTATATTACCGTACATTTAAGGGAAAACCCAAATGCATTTAAGAGAAAAACCAAGTGAGAAAGAACAAAAATTTCTATATAGAGTATCAAGGCCACTAGAATATTTTGATGGAAATTTATCTAAAAAGTGATAAATACAATTTGAACATTTTTTTTTCTTAAAAAAACATATTTTATATAAAAATATATGTAGAGTTTTGTATACAAATGACCTATAAATAAATCGAAATAAACAACCACTAGAAAGCTCATGTTTAGCTAGAAATTAGACACTCCAAAAGGAAAAAAATGGCCCTCTGTAAACAGAACAAAATAATACCAACCACTAGGATGGAAAATAGACAGCCAATTAAAGAGTAGAAAAAGGATCACACGATACACCCACGGCCATATTTCAGAGAAAGAGAACCCATCATCTTCCTGAAAAGCAAGTTTAGATAGACTCGGAGCTGCCTGTGTAGAGGAGCATCCTATGGAGGCTCCCCTAGTGTTTGTTGCTACTGTTATTGCTTAGTGAAGGGTATGAAGAAGCCCTAGAAACACTCTCAGCTCCTTGGTGGACTGTAATAAAGAGAGTGAAGATTCCCTTGCTAGATAAGATGACATGCTAGGGCATAAGATATAAATACCAGCCACTCTCCTTCCTTCAATAACAATGAAACAATTGATCCCAGTCATGAATGGAGGAGCAGTCCAAGATGATGAAGAGAAGTGTGTAAAACTGTTTTGTGATTTACTTATATTTATAGTCTTTCAAGCACTTGAAGTGGTCTGTCATAATTAGGAGTTCAAATTAGGTTTTTTTTCTTTTTCATCTTTGACCCTTTGACTTTAAAATTACAATAGGTCTTCTTGTATTTTGACTTTAACCTCCTGGTATTCCTTATAGACCAAGGCTTAGGGTAAGAAGGTCCTTAAAGTGTTTAGTGGTCTATGTAAGTGGTCTCCAGGGTCCTTCATGTCCACTCAAAGTACATCTTCATAGATAGGGAGAATTACTAATTCTTTTAACTTGAACTCCTTGTTCCACCCAGATTGGGTGCTAGGTGTCTCAACTAGGGGTGGTTAATCCCTAGAGAAGGTCACATGGCCCATAGATCAAGGATATGAGTGCATCACATGCCCAGAATCGGTCTAGGGCTTATGGTGATAACCTGGTAACTGATGAGGTGCCTCAGCCCTACGCTGCATCAATTGACTCAATGCCAAAAACTTGGTAACTAACCAAGCACCTCCATTTTCCCAGAGAATGGCCCCCATCCCTATGTTGAGTCCCCCAATCTTAGACCGGTTCAAATTCTTGGTAACTAACCAGGTGCCTCCATTCAGTGAATGGCCCCTCAACTCTAGGATGAGTCACCCAGTCCTAGACTAGTTCAATTTCCTGGTAACTGAATAGGTGCCTCCATTCAAAGAATGACCCCTCATCTCTAGGTTCATTCCCCCAATCCTAGACTGGTTCAAGTTCCTGGTAACTGACTAGGTGCCTCCATTCAAAGAATGGACCCTCAGCTCTAGGATGAGTCCCCTAATCCTAGAATGGTTCAAGTTCCTGGTAACTAACCAAGTTCCTCCATTCTCCAAGAGAATGGCTCTCAATGTTTCTTAGGAAAAATCAACAAATTCGTGTGTCATTCATGTTGTCAACCTCATGTCAACAAGATTTAAAAATTAAGGCTAAAGGTGTTGGAAGGTTCTCAATCATGAAAATTGACATTATGGAAGATGAAGAGATTTCTTTCTTATAAGTTAGTGGTAATTTAGAGGTTATGTCTATATCATTTGATCAAATACTTTATATTTACCACGGGGGCTTCACTTGTTGACCAATATCCTATCACGTTAGTTCATATTGTGGGTTTTAAAATTATTAAAAATTGAACCAATATATTGTAGGTATTGGGGGGATGAGGGGTTTAAGGTGGGGGTGGGTAGGGTGGTTTATAAGGATTGAGGTATAAAAAGGGGTGGAGAGGAGGTTTTAAGCATTGGGAGGGGGTTTCAACAAAAAGAGTTTGGGTCAATATCTCTGGAAACTAAGGGTATTCTTTAATATCCCACAATCGCACGTGCTATGTGAGATGTTCACTAAGTGAAGTCCCCGTGATATTTACATTTTTTCAAAATTCAAGGCAATGCCCCTTTTAAACTTTTAGCAGTCTTTTAGTAGTGGAAATGGAGAAGCTGACTCGTTTGAGTACAATTTATGTCATATATAGTATCACAGCTATAAGATAAACTAGTACTCTTGACTTGACAATGATTTTGGCTTATCATATCTTCCATCTTGGTTTATAAATATATATGTGAATGTTTATAATTTGTTCAAACTTTATGGATGTATGTGTGAGCTAATTTTTTTCATCCTTTCTTTTTCTAGCAAATACTTGAATATTTTTGTAAATATCTCGAAACAACTTCTGCAATTGTATTTGGATTCTCCATCTTTTATTTTTGTAGGGTTACTAATTTTGTTGCTTAGCTAGGTTATTGAAATACGAAATATGATTCTAGGAATAGCAGTCACTACAATATTAGAAATTTGTGGCATTGAGAAAACCAAGGTGATAGTATTTTGTTCTTTTATGCATACTGTTATTGATGTGATGTCCAAAAGGTTAGTGTTGACACTTATTATGATATGTATGCAGATTTCACACTTTCTCCATGATTGACGTTGAGTTTGCTAGTGTTAAAACTAAGGCAATCTTGTAAAAATATACCTTTCGTTGTTCTATACAAGGCCAATTTCCAAAGTGTGTTTATTCTTTGGATAGAAGTCACATTGCAGCCTTGAAAATGTTCAGTATGTTTGAATATGCATTTGGTTCCTCGTCGATTCCAAAGTTAAGAGATGTAGCTAATTGAGAGTTCCAAATTTGAACAATTGTATTGTATTTTTTGTAGGCATTCTAGCAAAAGATCTAACTCTTCATTTTTTAGGTTGAGTTTTAGGTGGGTATTGAGAATCAATCAAACCTTGATCCATGACAACTAATAAAATTTAGATCAATCTTTTTTGGCTCACTAGAACCGAGAAAATTTCGATCAATCTTTCTTGACTAATTATTTCTTTCAACTTTTTGTATTCATCTTTAACATTTTCACATTTTCAATTAGGAATAGTTGTTAGATTGAATTATTGGCACATTCATAATTGTAATTTCAATTGTTATATGGAAGGCATCTGTTTTAATATTGTATTGGAACTAACATGAACATAAGAAAAAAATCTAAATCCGTATTTACATAAGGCCTATGTGTTATCGTTACCATGAAATGGTGGCATATAAGTTTTACCATCTGTGTATCTTTATAACTATTGCATACTTGAAACTTAAAAATGGAGATTTTTTCCTCTCCTCTAAAAATAAGATAAAAAAACCTAGATATTACCCAAGAAAAAATAACTAAATGTTGTTAATCCCCTTGATAAAAAGAATACATGTAGAGGAAATGGAGGCAATTCATTGCATCTTGTGAATGACCCAAATCCAAGCTATGCACACGGTCATACAACGTTATTGGAAAGAAAGATGATTTTTTCTATGTTCATTTGGGTTCAAACATCAATGATGTTTTTCTGATATGAAGGTAGGAAAGTCCATCCATGAAAGGGTTTCAATTTTTCATTTTTATGGATTTTAATTTATTAACCTTATATAAAAAAACATAAGTTCTCTATAGCTATACTTGTATTTACATGATATAAAATTGGTAGACTGATAGGATGTAGTGTGAAGCATTTGCAATTCGTATTCCACTGACTATTAGACTATGAATCTTTTATTATCTTTGTTACATTGAACTCTTGACTGAGTTGAATTTTATGCATTTTGTCTTCCCCATTATTATTATGTTGGGTCTTCCACTATCCAACACCACAAATTGAACAGTCGTCCTTGCAATCTCGGTAGGATCATTATTAGCATTATATGATTATTTTATTTAGCATCATGTTTTCTTATACTAAGATGTGTTAGGGCTCCTATTTGTTACAAATTGATAATATGATATAAAGGGGGTAAATATTAAAAATGAGTTGATAAAAATGGATACCTACAATATCTTGTGAAACTAGGGGCTTACTTAATTGGAAAGGTATATTGGGAGGGGGGTTCAACAATACAATATTAGGAGGGATTTTCCAATATTTGGTAAAATTAGGGACATTTTTTAATATCCTGCAAACGGTCGTGTTATGGAAAAAGTTCACCGAGTGAACCCCCTGTGGTTATGACTTAACCCAAAATTCAAAATTATGAGTGATGGAATGTTCTTGGAAGGTGAAGAGTCATCAAATGGCATATGATGAGCTCAAGGAGTCGAATGGGTGAGGATGAGTAACTCCCCATAGAAGAGGAAGAGTCTAGGAAGAAACTAGGTGCCATGTGGAGCAAGATTCCCTACGCTTTATGACAACAACGATGGAATATTCTATGACAAGTCAGACCTAATTGCATACCTATGACAACCTGACATGTTAGGAATAAAAATAGCCTCCAAGAGGGTGCAATTGGGACTAGGTGGCAGCCATTCGAATTTGGTGGAATATGAAAGGTTGAGGAAAAGGCCAAGTGGCTTGGAGGTTACTAAACATCAAGGATGAGGTGGAGGAATACTAGATGGGAATGAATTAGACCTTGGAGGACATTAGGAGGGTTATAAAAGTATTCCATGAGGAATGGAAATGGATTTTGATCATTTGTGAATTTTCCTTTGGCATTTGGAGAGCATTAGCTTTTCCATTGCATAATGAGTGCACACTTGCCCTACTAGTGAGCCAATTTCAAGAGAGTGAGACTCTCATCCAAGTTGGCCATGGGAGATGCCATTCAGACCTCTCATTGGGATTTTTATGGAGTGTTTTTGTGGATATAGGAGGCTTCTACTGTTCATGACCCATCTCTCCTCCCATTCTCTCAATTTCCACTTCTATATTTCCATGGTTTTCTATGAAGGCACACTTGTGTGAATGGTGGTTGCACCCCATTGAGTTCAGTTGATGCTCAAGCATGGGTGAATGATTCATGCCTCTACAATATGTATCTCATATCCTATGTAAGTCGGAATCAGAAGAAATATATATGCAAATGTCCACATTTTCAAGCTTATTGTGACTAGTTTCCATGTGATGGTTTTCCCTTTCAATGGAGATTGTATATCTGATGTATATTGCAACTTGGGTCAATGTTATATGATGTTAGTGAGATATTGAAATGATGGAAATATCATATTTCTCTGTTCTGAACCATTATATGCACCATTTATGAGTCGAAATTGATCTTTTATGTGTCATTTCCCTTAAGCAAATACCACTGAAATTATGCATTCGAATATGAAGATTTAATTCTCTATTGTAGAAATATTAAACACACAAAATGACAGTACATTAAGTCTAATTACCATCCCCGTACTCTATTCTAAAATTTGGGAGGGTTCCATCGGAGTTGGAGAGCTATTTCCACCCACACCCTAGGGGGAATTGCATCATAAACTGCTAGTAATTTTTCCCTTTTTGCCATCATGCCCAAATAGAGTTGCAGATTTCTATGACCTTTCATAAAAATATTAGAGAGTCAATTGAAGTTTCCTAATACTCCCCACATCAGTCCCTACCAAATTCGAGACCCACTTGAGCCATTCAAATTCTCCAAATTCAAAACTAGTCAAGACAATTTTTCCAAAATTCTGCCTTGTTGGGAATTTTCGAATTGGGACATTACAAGTAGTATCAGAGCATGATCTTGGAGCCTAACAGAGCTATTTATTCATTTTTTCTAATTCTAAACTCCCCCCCTTAGAAACTAAGACTGGATATGTTAATAGTGAAAAGGAAGGAAGTGGAGAGGTTAGTTCCTTTAACAAGAAGATTAAGGCAAAACTAGAACTAGGAGATATGGACGAAAATTTTTAAAAAATGAGGACCTTAAGAAATTCATTAAATCATCTCTTGAATGCATGAACAAACATTTTATGTAAGGATTCGAATAGTTGCCTAGCCAACTTGGGAGCAATTCAGCACCCGGGAGTAGTAGTAGTACACCCAATGATGAGGGGAAGACCAATGGAGAAACCATTTTTTTGAAGACTAGACCTCATAATAGACCTCATGAGTTCAAAAATCAGAATGGGTTTGTAATACCTGAATTTTAAGACTTCAAATAAGGCTCTTACACCACCTATGATGTTAGAAAAGCAACAAATGATTAGAAACAATTAAGTGATGAATGTAGGAAAGTCCTACCTTTTGATCAATTCATTAGAGCTTCTCTTTAGTTAAAGCAAGGAGGAAATGGGAATAGGGAATCTCATATTAACCATGGATTAAGATACACCATGGTAAAAGTAACCATTCCTTCCTTTGATGGTTCCTCACAAATGTCTGCTAGTACTTGGTTGCAAAAAATGAGTGTATATTTTTAACTTAAATCCTATGGTTGAAGAAGATGCATTGAAAATGGCCATTCTACATCTTGAAGAGGAATTCGTAGTGATTGGTGGTTCCATGGTATTAGAACCTTGGGACATGATCATATTTTATCTTATGAGGGTTTCTCCAATGCATTGGTGGATAGATTTGAGAGGAAATACCATGAACTTCCTTTCAAAGAAATAACGCAATTAAAGCAAGTAGGAACTCCTGAAGCATATATGTTAGAATTTGAAAAGCTTTTAGTAATGGTTTCTGATGTATTTATGGCTAGGTTGGTTTTTTTCTTTACTGAAGGATTGACAGAACCTTTGAGAGGGCTAGTGAAATCCCACAAGCCAGGAACATTGAAGGATTCCATGAATTTGACAAGGGATTTGCAGAATGTCTTGCCACGAACCAAATATCCTCCCAATCCAACTTTCCCTTCCAAGTTGAAGGAAGGTAAGAAACCATGGAAAATGGACTCCTATACCAAAGAAAATAAAGGAGGACCAAGCAAAGAATAAGTCATAAGAAAGAAGCTATGTTTACATGCCAACAACCTTGGGTCTCGGGACATAGATGTGCCAAGGGGAAAGCACACTACATTGAAGTTTTCTGAAGATGATGAAGAGGAGGAGGGGGAGGAAGAAGCACAACTTGCATCCCAAGAAGAAGGGTATCAAAAAATAGAAGAAGAACAACCCACTCCTGATACAGGAAAAATTGCAGCACTCTCGAGTGTACCTAGATTCCACACCTTAAGGCTCAAGGGAAACATACAAGGCCAAAAGGTCATGGTTCTAGTTGATGGTGGAGCCACTCACAACTTCATAGATGCGGCCTTGGTGGAGAGGAGAAAGTTAAAAGGTGAAACTTTTGATGGTTTCATAGTCATCATTCCAGGTAACAATTCTATGGACTGCACTAAATGGATTCCAAAGCTTCAAGTTACTCTAGCAAATCATACTACCACTGACAATTTTTATGTAGTAAATGTGGCTGATTCAAATGTGGTTTTGGGAGTACAATGGTTGTATTAGTTAGGGGAGCATACAGTGAATTATCAAGTCCCTGAAATAAGGTTCGAAAATTCAGAAGGGAAACACATCTTGTTGAGAGGAATGCACACTTACCCAAATCAAGTTGGGTCCTGTCATAGCATGAGGTCTATATTGAGGCATGGAGACATAGAATGGGTTGTTGAATGTTTAATTGCATCTCATAAACCTCACTTGAATACTGTCAAGCATCCCAAGGAGATAGAGCAGCTATTGAGTAAGTAGGAGAAGGTTTTTGGAGACCTTCCCCCAAGAAAGCCATCGAATAGAGGGGTGTATCATATCATTGAGTTAGATATAATAACACAACCTATCAAAATGCAGCCCTATAAATACCCCAAAAGGATTCTAGATGATATTGAAGAGGCCATTAAAGAACTCTTGGAGTTGGTTCTTGTAAGGCCTAGTTCTATCCCATTTGCTTCTTCAGTTGTTATGGTAAAAAAGAAAGATGGAACCTTGAGAATGTGCATTGATTTTAGAGCATTAAACAAGAAGACTGTAAAGAATAGATACCCCATCCCAAGGATTGATGATCTCATGGAAGAGCTCCATGGGGCCAAGTTCTTCTCAAAGATTGACCTTAGATATGGTTATCATCAAATTCGAATGAGAGAAGAAGACATAGCAAAGACTGCTTCCAGATGCCACTATGGTCACTTTAAGTTTGTTACCATGCCCTTTGGATTGAAAAATGCACCTGCCACATTCCAATCATGCATGAACAACATCTTCCACAAGAAAATTCGTAAGTTTGTACTAGTTTTCTTTGAAGACATTCTTATTTACATTAAAACTTGGAAGGAACATTTGCATAATCTAGAAGAGGTATTAAAAATTTTGCATGATAAATCTTTGTTTGCTAAGTTGCCAAAATGTGAGTTTGGTTTGACAGAGCTCTTGTATCCTGGACACATCATTGGTCAATATGGTGTGAAGGTGGATATGGAGAAAATAAGAGCCATTTTAAAAGGATTCATTGGAATTTGCACCTACTATAGAAATTTTGTTAAGGGGTTCTCCCAACTCACTTCACCTCTCACTGATTTGACAAAGAAAGGCGCTTTCCAATGGAATGAAGGGGCTTAAAATTCTTTCCAAATAATGAAGGAGGTAACGAGCAACTGTCCTATTCTATCATTGCTTGATTTTTCTAAACCATTTGTCTTGGAATGTGATGCATAAGGAGAAGGCATTGGAGTTGTCCTAAAACAAGGACAGCACCCAATAGCTTTTGAGAGTAGGAAGCTACAACCACATGAGAATCTTTACTCCATTTATGATAAAGAAATGCTAGCCATCATGCATTCTTTGGTCAAGTTCATACAATACTTTGGTTAAGTTCAGGCAATACAATAGGTTTGGTTTGTATGTCCCCTCACACAGTTTGATCTATAGAATATCTCTGCTCCTTTGTCCCATAAAGCAAAGGAAAAAGTGCAAGAGTCCAGAAGGTGGTTCATGGACTTCTCCTCACAATTACATAATGGGCATTATGGAATGGGCTGCAAATTCCATGTTTCTTAAAAATTTCCCCAGTCAAGATTCGTCTGTAGATGACAAGCCACATAAAAGTGGCCACCTTCGGCCATAGATTAAAATTCCACACCTTCTTCCATAGATCATCATCGAACACCCTTTCATGGTTAGTCCAAAGATCATAGGATTCCTTGGTGTTGAAATTACGTCTCTTCTAATAACCCCACTGTTATAGTTGATTTTACCACACATGGTTGATCACATATTTATGGCCTTCCCTGTCCCTCTGTAGACTCTTTAGACCCCATGGAATTATATTATACTTTGATGTCCCAAGGTCATCCCTAAAAAACATATGTTCATTGTTTTAAGTGACTTATAAACCCATACTCGTGTGTACACGCGACTTTTGACCTCAAACCCATATACATCGGGATGTGTGCATAAGTCCAAATTTATTTTTGGACTTTTCCTCATATGAGTCCGAAGATCCTGAGTCTTGGCCTTCCATATGCCTTGAGATCGCTCGGATTTGATCCTCCATTACCCTTTTGAAGTGCTATATAAGGAACATGTTGGATACATTGAAGATGAGGAATTGAAGAGCAAAGAAACTATAGTCCATTGTTACCTCGGTTTGCTTATACTTGAGTCTACATCCCTTTGTCCCTTTGGAGCACTTTGTGTTCTTCCCAAGCTTGCCTTTGCTTTGTGAGCTTGCTATCAAGAGATGGAGGATTGAAGTGGTGGAGGCTTAGGTGGAGGAATCGGTTTCTCCAATTCGTAGACGTGCCGACAGAGGTTGTCACTATTGTAATATGTGATTTTAATAATAGAAATATCTTTTCATGTTCAATCATGCGCATTTGAATATGAATATTGAATCCATGGATGTATTTAATTGCTTATACATTGTTGAATATATATGCTAGAGTAGGTCTAACACATTACTATAGAACATGCTTGTCTTGTTCAAAAAGAAAAAAAAGAAAAAGAAATAAAAGCCTCCCATCAATATTCCATCTCTATTCTCCTCGTTAAAAAAGATGATCTAGTGAAAAAACCCTTTGCCCCCAGGTCATAATGACCTCTTGGGTTCTAGGTTTCCTTGATCCATTTGAGAAGGTCCCTCTCCATAGGCCATATCCTCACGAATATTCCAATCAAGGCTTCCTTCCATTGTTTAATTGTCCTTGGAATTGACTTTGAAGAGACTTGTGGATGGCGTTCGTTATACTGTAGAAAATAAGATTCAATATCTCACAGCAGATCCGATAATGCCCCAAAAAGAACGCGTTCGAAAAGACAGTTCTGCCGAGTTGAATAGTAATGTAATAGGGCACCCGTCGACTTTGAAAGACCTGTCGATATCGTTTGTAATTAGTAAAAGAAAACAAAGTTGTGTAAGGATGATCCAGTTACATATATTTCTTAATTCCATTATAAAAGTCTAAATACCTTCCGTATGCAAGAAGGCCAGGCATGCATCGAGGGCGCACTATAAACCTACACTAAGGAAGGTCAAAATACCAATAGGAGGGTGAGAATCCCCACAACGTAGGCGACTCAAGCCAAATTTCAAAAACGTTTTCTTACGTGTAGTGTGGTAGTTTGCCCAACAATGTCACTTCGGTGACTCGGCAAGTCTTGGTGAACTTTCCAAAACGCATCGTATGTGAACTGTGGGGTTTGCCTTTGTTCACACTCCCTAAATGATCTTCCGTGACCAGTCGAATTCCAACATTGGAAGTACCCCCAGTTGTTCCAAGCACGACGACTTGAGAATGTAATTAGTAGTTGGATGTTCTCCCGCCCTTGTCTCAACGCGAAAAGTCCGTCTAGAAAATGAAGACGCAACACGATCAGGATTGCTCATATTTATTTAAATTATAATTTCAATATAAACTGCAGGTTCAAGTAAAGCTCACCGATTATTTTCAATTCAAAATATCACAGCAGATGAGACAATGCCCAAAGAAAACGCGTTCGAAGAGACGGTTCTCTCGAGTTGAAGAGTAAATTGGGCGTATGTAATATGGCACCTGTCGATGACTTTGAAAGACTTGTCGATATCGTTCGTTAGTAGAAGTTGAAGAAAGTTGTGAAACGATGATCCAATTGCATATATTTATTTACAATGTAATTCCATTACAAAAGTCAGGGTGCACTATAAAACGTCCACCTCCCGGCCGTCAGCGGAGAAAGTAGATTAACGCCGGGGATGATGGGATTGGGAGGCGGACCGCTTTCGCTGTTGAATCAGGCCACCACCACTGAATTATTTGGCAGCACGTTTTCTTATTGTCTCCCCACCTTGGATTCGTCTGCATCTCCGGGATCCCTTGTGCTTGGGAAGGAAGCTGCCACTTCCACTTCCGGTTTGCAACTCACCACGCTGCTAAAATATCCTTTAGTCTCGACATTCTATTACGTGAACTTGCAGGAATCAGCGTTGGCGATACAGTCGTCTCCGTCCCGACAATGAGTATAGCTAACGGAGGAGGAACGATATTGACTCGGAAACAACGATCACCTATCTCGTTGCTTCTGCTTGTACACGGCTCTCAGAGACGCTTTTCGGGGGCAGCTCCCGAACCTGCAGGCGACATCCGATAACGGATTCGATACTTGTTATGACTTCTCTTCTTCTTCAGTGGACGTTCCCACCATAACGTTGCACTTACAGAGTAACGTGGACCTAGTTTTGCCAAAGGAAAATATTTACGTCGATAGGCGTTTATCAATGGTATTTTTGGGGATGGACTTGCTTGAGCGGATCATCAAGATCCTGCAAATCCCGACAAGTGGATGTTTCAGATCAGCCCAATCGTCTGATCTTTTAACACTCCTAACTAGCCGTAGAGTTAGGAGTTTGTTAGCCGCCTAAAGATGAGATTGCGTCCACGTGAGGAGTCGTTAGCCGCCAAAGAACCTGTTAGGAGACGTGGAGGAGATAGAGTAGATCGCGGCCTGTTAGGAGACGTGGTGGTGGAGTCGACAAGCCTGTTAGGAGACGTGGAGGACATAGAGCGGATCGCCCGCGACGAGTCTGTTGTTAGCCGCCGAGGAGTCTAACATGGATTCGTAACCGAAAGTTGCGCTGAAATTTGAAGAATTGGGGATGATTTCTTCGAGTCTAAACATGCAGGGCAACCCAGTTGGGCAATTGCATGGTGAGATTCAGAGGCTGAAGCGCTCTATAAATTGATGATTTCTGCTGAATGGAGACCATGAAACCTCTGGAGAGTGTGTTTTCCATGAAGGGCGGAAACGAGGATTCAAGCTACGTTCACAATTCCTATGTCCAGATAATTCCTTGCAGCCAATTTGAGTTCTCATATCTTTATAATTTGCATTTCATTGCAACGATTCTTGTGCAGTTAAAGGTGGTTCTGGCCATCAAGCCCGTTCTGGAGTATTCCATCTACAAGAACGTGAGATCTGTCATGGGGGCGAGGGAGGTAAATAACGTGTTTCGCATTGCAGATTTGGGGTGCGCAACGGGGATGAATACTCTTCTCGCGGCCGATACCATTTTTAAAGCTGTGAAATTAACTTTGAATGAGCATTCCATGGATATGCCAGACTTCCAGGTTTACTTCGCCGATCTCCCATCAAATGATTTCAATACGCTGCTTCGAACACTGCCTCCACTCAAAGGAACAGATGAAATAACAGCAACAACGCAGGATGAAGTTATAAAGCCTCCGTCGACTAGATCTTACTTCGCATGAGCGGTCTCGGGATCGCATTACGGGCGGCTTTTCCCGCGGCAAAGCCTCCATTTCTGCCATTCCTCCACCAGCCTGCAATGGCTGTCGCAAGTGAGCCCTGCATTTACTGTGACCCAATCTAGTGCTGTTACATTTCGATTTTAAATTTAGGTTAAGGTACACGTATATTAATCGAATATTTTAATTTTAGGTTCCTGCTAGTGTTGAACTAGTGCTTTTGCATGGCGTAATTCAGAGGTTGAAGCGCTCTGTAAACCGATCCATCTATGCAGTGGAGAGGGAAGGGATTCCTTGTAGGGGGAGCCGCCTGGAGGGAGGAACATTGCGGCTGCAACAAAACGAGCAAACCCTAATGTGCAAGTGTATTTTTTTTTGGTAAGAAAAGAGTTAACCTAATAATGCAAATAAAACCATTTTCAAACTATTGAATAACATTATCTTAATTTGTTTATGTTATTGTGTAAGATTTTGTTTCAAAATCAATTTAACTATATATTATTTTCTATACCAAGTTTTTACAAAGCTTATCTGTAGGTGTTTACAATAATAAAAATATCCATCCAACATTAACAAAGAAGTAACCTAATAATGCAAATAAAAACATTTTCAAACTATTGAAAACAACATTATTTTACTTTTTTTTTTAAATCGATTTTGATATTACTATGTGAGGTTTTGTTTCAAAAATTAGCTTTAGACTTGGTTATATTTTTTTCTCTAAAGCATTTTTTCCAAAGCTTCGATGTAGTTTCTTATAAAAATAAAAATATGCATTTAATAGTAACAAACATATTCTATAGCACTTTAATATTAATTTTTGATTATAAGGATTGAGGAATTTAAAAATAAATATGTCAATGCATTTTTATGTAATGGATTGAGGGATATAAAGTTTATAAGTTAATGTATTTTTAATTAGGAAGAAAAAATATGTTTGAATTTTTTTGAACTTTTAAATTTTAATTGTTTTATTTTAAATAAGCAATTAAAATTTTTGTTTGAATTATAATATTCTAAGAGGGGTTATAATCTTAAAATTTAATGGAAAAGTAAATTATATATTATTAATTATTTGAATTATAATATTCTAAGAGGGGTTATAATCTTAAAATTTAATGGAAAAGTAAATTATATATTATTAATTATTTAATATATTATTTAAGTAGTATAGTTAGTATATTTATTTAATAATTTAAAAAAAAAATTCTATTATATTTTAAGAGTACTTTATGTCAAAAATATAAAAATTAATGTTTAAATATATTTTGATACTTTTTTCATTGTTGACACAGATCTAGTATGTATAGTGATAGTTCTTCTTACATTAATGGCATTTTTCTTATGATAAGGAGTCCTTACGATCTCCTAGAAAAACTAAACAATCTCAAGGATACATTATTTAGTGTTTGTGCAAAACAAAAGCTATGGGAATCCAATTAAAAAATATGAGTTTGGCTAATTTAGTGTGGTACATTAATTGATTTGAGTATAAAGCTTATAATAGACTTGAAAATAATTGTAAATCATTATGCATTTGGTAATGGAATACCAACAAGCTCCAAGTTTGAGACTTTCCTTACACTTGTTATTTTCTACTGTTGTGAAAATAGATGCTAAAATATCTCTAGAAAATTATGCTTAAAGAATGGAAACAAAAAACAATTTATAATTTACCAAAATTAGATACAATATCACCAATCCTATCACTTTTTAAGATTTATGGAATGCATAGCATCACAATTTATAAAGGTCCCAAAATTCCATGGATCATTAAGAAAAAATAAAACTTAAAATCATAATTAAGAAGTATCTCGACCTCCAAGTATAAAAGTAATATAATTTGGACTATGGTGAAGTAGATGCTAAAATATCTCTAGAAAATTATGCTTAAAGAATGGAAAAATACAAAAACATTTTATAATTTACCAAAATTAAATACAATATCACCAATCCTATATCATTATTTAAGATTTATGGAATGCATAGCATCACAATTTATAAAGGTCCCAAGATTCCATGGATCATTAAGAAAAAATAAAACTTAAATCATAATTAAGAAGTATCTCGAGTATAAAAGTAATATAATTTGGACTATGGTGAAAATAAAATATTAAAAACAATTAAAAAGTAATTGTTAAAAAGAGTAAAAGCAAAAGAGAAGGACTAATGGAGTCAAAATAAAGAAAAAATAGTTTAAATAGGATGCTATAGAATTATAAATAATAGAAAATAAAATGAAAGTAATAAAATGAGAGAATGATGGAAAAGCTTAGGGTTGAGGAGGAAAAAAGATGGAAAAACATGTGCTCAAAAAGCTTTTCAAGAAGCTTTCTAAGCTCATTGTAGTTTTGGCAAAAGAAATGGTTTAAACCATCCACATTATACATAGTAATGTAGGATGTTATGTCACATTGTGATGTTTATCAAGGTTTACGTTTTACTGTGACGTTATCAAGGGTTATATCAATTTGGTACAGTGTTTGGTTGGTATATGTCAACACAAACAAATATGTTGCACTGCGATAATGCCCAAAAAGTGACACATTAATAATGTAATAGTGGGCGTTGAATAAGAGTAATGTCGCATTGTGACGTTTATCACATGTTATGTTACATTAGCAGCGTTCATCAAGGGTTATGTCACATTGTAATATTTGTCAAGGGTTATGTCACATTGCGATAATGCCCAAGATGTGACGCATTAATAATGTGATAGTGGGCATTTAATAAGCGTTATCTCACATTGTGACATTTACCACATGTTATGTTACATTAGCAGCGTTCATTAAGGGTTATCTCACATTGTGATATTTGTCAAGGGTTATGTCACATAGCGATAATGCCCAAGATGTGACACATTAATAATGTGATAGTGGGTGTTTAATAAGCGTTATGTCACATTGTGACATTTATCACAGGTTATCTTACATTAGCGACATTCATCAAGGTTATGTCACATTGCGATAATGACCAAGATGTGACACATTAATAATGTGATAGTGGGCGTTTAATAAGCGTTATGTCGCATTGTGATGTTTATCACAGGTTATGTTACATTAGCGACATTCATCAAGGGTTATGTCACATTGTGATATATATATATATATATATAGTTGTTTGACAAAAGAAATGGTTTAAACCAGTAATGTAGAATGTTATGTCGCATTGTGACGTTTGTTAAGGTTTACGTTTCACCGTGATGTTTACATTAGCGACATTCATCAAGGGTTATGTCACATTGCAAT
>LPNX010816298.1:76684-112784 GCA_001517045.1 Pseudotsuga menziesii | reverse complement strand
TTGTCAAGGTTTACGTTTCACTGTGATGTTAGAGTTCATGTTATATCACATTACGACGTTAAGCCATGGTTTGTTACAGTGCTTGGTTGGTATGTCAACATAACCAAAGATGTGACACATTAATAATGTGATAGTGGGCGTTTAATAAGTGTTATGTCGCATTGTGATGTTTATCACAGGTTATGCTACATTAGCGACATTCATCAA
This sequence comes from Pseudotsuga menziesii, assembly GCA_001517045.1. Lineage (NCBI taxonomy): Eukaryota > Viridiplantae > Streptophyta > Pinopsida > Pinales > Pinaceae > Pseudotsuga > Pseudotsuga menziesii. Next base: position 112,577 of record LPNX010816298.1, on the reverse strand, counting down.
GGGTTATGTCACATTGTGATGTTATCGAGGGTTATATCGCATTACGATGTTAAGCCATGGTTTGTTTATCAATGTTGACGTTTCGCTATGATGTTATCGAGGGTTATATCGCATTACCATGTTAAGCCATGATTTGTTACAGTGTCTGGTTGGTATATGTCAACACAATTAAAGATTTGACATATTAATAATGTGATAGTGGGCGTTTAATAAGCGTTATGTCACATTGTGACGTTTATCACGGGTTATGTCACATTAGCGACATTCATCAAGGGTTATGTCAAATTGTGTTATTTATTAAGGGTTATGTCACATTGTGATGTTTATCAAGGTTTACGTTTCACTGTGATGTTATCGAGGGTTATATCACATTACGACGTTAAGCCATGGTTTGTTATAGTGGGCGTTTAATAAGCGTTATGTCGCATTGTGACGTTTATCATGGGTTATGTTACATTAGCGACATTCATCAATGGTTATGTGACATTGTGATATTTGTCAAGGGTTATGTTGCATTGTGATGTTTATCAAGGTTGACGTTTCACTATGACGTTATCGAGGGTTATATCACATTACGACGTTAAGCCATGGTTCGTTACAGTGGGCATTTAATAAGCGTTATGTCGCATTGTGATGTTTATCACAGGTTATGTTACATTAGTGACATTCATCAAGGGTTATGTCACATTGTGATATATATATATATATATATATATATATATAGTTGTTTGACAAAAGAAATGGTTTAAACCAGTAATGTAGAATGTTATGTCGCATTGTGATGTTTGTCAAGGTTTACGTTTCACTATGATGTTAGAGTTCATGTTATATCACATTACGACGTTAAGCCATGGTTTGTTACAGTGCTTGGTTGGTATGTCAACACAACCAAAGATGTGACACATTAATAATGTGATAGTGGACGTTTAATAAGCGTTATATCGCATTTTGATGTTTATCACAGGTTATGTTACATTAGCGACATTCATCAAGGGTTATGTCACATTGTGATGTTATCGAGGGTTATATCGCATTACGATGTTAAGCCATGGTTTGTTTATCAATGTTGACATTTCGCTATGATGTTATCGAGGGTTATATCGCATTACGATGTTAAGCCATGGTTTGTTACAGTGTCTGGTTGGTATATGTCAACACAATTAAAGATTTGACATATTAATAATGTGATAGTGGGCGTTTAATAAGCGTTTTGTCGCATTGTGACGTTTATCACGGGTTATGTCACATTAGCGACATTCATCAAGGGTTATGTCAAATTGTGTTATTTATTAAGGGTTATGTCACATTGTGATGTTTATCAAGGTTTCCGTTTCACTGTGATGTTATCGAGGGTTATATCACATTACGACGTTAAGCCATGGTTTGTTACAGTGGGCGTTTAATAAGCGTTATGTCGCATTGTGACGTTTATCATGGGTTATGTTACATTAGCGACATTCATCAATGGTTATGTCACATTGTGATATTTGTCAAGGGTTATGTCGCATTGTGATTTTTATCAAGGTTGACATTTCACTATGACGTTATCGAGGGTTATATCACATTACGACGTTAAGCCATGGTTCGTTACAGTGGGCGTTTAATAAGCGTTATGTCGCATTGTGATGTTTATGACAAGTTATCTTACATTAGCGACATTCATCAAGGGTTATGCCACATTGCGATAATGACCAAGATGTGACACATTAATAATGTGATAGTGGGTGTTTAATAAGCGTTATGTCACATTGTGATGTTTATCACAGGTTATGTTACATTAGTGACATTCATCAAGGGTTATGTCACATTGTCATATTTGTCAAGGGTTATGTCGCATTGTGATGTTTATCAAGGTTTACGTTTCACTATGACGTTATCGAGGGTTATATCACATTACGACATTAAGCCATGGTTCATTACAGTGGGCGTTTAATAAGCGCTATGTCGCATTATGACGTTTATGACAGGTTATGTTACATTAGCGACATTCATCAAGGTTTATGTCACATTGTGATATTTGTCAAGGGTTGTGTCACATTGTGATACTTGTAAAGGGTTATGTCGCATTGTGATGTTTATCAATGTTGACGTTTCAGTGTGATGTTATCGAGGGTTGTATCGCATTGCGATTAAGCCATGGTTTGTTACAGTTGGTGTTTAATAAGCTTTATATCGCATTGTGACGTTTATCACGGGTTATGTTACATTAGCGACATTCATCAAGGGTTATGCACATTGTGATATTTGTGAAGGGTTATGTCGCATTGTGATGTTTATCAAGGTTTACGTTTCACTATGACGTTATTGAGGGTTATATCACATTACGACGTTAAGCCATCATTTGTTGCAGTGGGCGTTTAATAAGCGTTATGTCGCATTGTGACATTTATCAAAATATCAAAATGTTTCTCTTCTCTGCAATACTTCATCCATTTCCTATATTATCTACGAATGCCTGTTTCTTTTCTCCCCGTCAGAAGCTGTTTTTACATTATGGTCAGGACTCTAGTTTAATTATTTAGTCCGGTCTTCATAATATATTCTTAGTGTGTTATTTTTGTGTGAAAAGTGTGAAAGAAAATATTCTTAGTGTGTTTTTAATAATAATAATATCATGAGTGATTATTAATTTTGGTTTACAGCGTCAAAACTTTTCTTTGGGGAATTTAACGGTAGCTATTTTATCATTCGGTAACTGATTAAATAATTTTGTTTATTATATATTTTAAGATTAAATGGTAGATAGATCATATATATAGTTTGAGTAGTTTTCAAAATTATGAAAAATAGTTATTAATTGAATAAAAGTCAAAGATAATTATCAAAATATTATAATGATTAATTTTTATTTAAATTAATTTTGGTTTATTAAATCTTAAAAAAATAAAAATAAAATAAGAATAATACTTAATTTGATTTAAAATCTTGTTTTATGTGATCAAAAAGTTTACCAAGCAACTTTCCAAACTTATATATCATATATCAAAAATTATAAATAATTATAAAATATCATATATAATTTATTAATAATGAATTTAAATATAGATAATTATCAAAATATCATATATATAATTTATTAATAGTCAATTTAAATTTAAATTCAAGTAAAAAGATATTAACAATCTTTTATCGCAACTACTTAACTAACATTAAAAATAACTTATTTATAAAATAAACAAACAAAACAAAATAATTTTGTTTTACAAAATATTTTTATAATAAATTAAAAATGAAATACCTGCCATTCCATGACTTTGACTTTTATTCGTTGAGGTTTAAATATATCATAAAATACTCTCACAAATCTAGAAAAGATATTTTAAAGTGTTTTTATTGTGTTGAAAACTACAGATTGAAGGCTCATTTGCACCATGGGAGGACCCTTAATTTTCATATCCAATGTTGATAAAATGTTTGATTTCAAATTAACAAATATGAGAAGATTATATTACCGGACATTTAAGATTCCAAAGTAACAAATATCAGAAGATTATATTACCGGACATTTAAGATTTCATATCCAATGTTGATAAAATGTTTGATTTCAAATTAACAAATATCAGAAGATTATATTACCGTACATTTAAGGGAAACCCAAATGCATTTAAGAGAAAAACCAAGTGAGAAAGAACAAAATATTCTTATAAAGTGAATCAAGGCCACTAGAATATTTTGATGGAAATTTATCTAAAAAGTGATAGTGATAAATACAATTTGAACTTTTTTTTTTTTCTTTAAAAAAACATATTTTATATAAAAATATATGTAGATTTTTGTATACAAATGACATATAAATAGATCGAAATAAACAGCCACTAGAAAGCTCATGTTTAGCTAGAAATTAGACAGTCCAAAAGGGAAAAAGTGGGAACCACCAGGAAAATAGACAGCCAATTAAAGAGTAGAAAAATGATCACACGATAGACCCCCAACCACATTTCAGAGAAAATGAACCCATCATCTTCCTGAAGAGCAAGTTTAGATAAAGAGTCCGCCAGTTGCTTTTGTTCTTGAAAAATGTGTTGATTTTGTTCGTGAAAAATGTGGGAGAACAAAATCTTCTTAAACAATCCAATCAACCCTTGAACACGTATCAACCGCATATCCAGATGAAGTAGAAAAATATGGTGCTCCCCCAAAGCCCAATCAATGATGACTTCCCAAAGCCCAATCAATGATGACTTTAGAGTCACCATAGATATGTATGCCATCCAATCCATGAGCCAAGGGGAAGTGAAGGAGGATCTACAGGGCAATGAGTTCACCATTTGTGTTTGAACCAGGGCAGTAATTCATCCACAGCTTGAAGTAACTGTGATCAATCATCTAGTGAATTTCACCAGCACCACATAGGGTGGAAGATGCCTGAGATGCACCATCGAAAAAACCCACCAATCTGTGATTTGGAGCAATAATCTTTGGCACCCTAGAAACCTGAAGAGTGCTACCACTTGATGATAGATCACCACCAAACTCTGAAAATGCTTTTAAAGCTCTGATAGCAATGACTGAGGAGCATGTCACATTTCCATCAAATATTAATCAATTCTTGCAAAGCCAGAGTTCCTATAGAATGTAGCATGGCAAGGCAGGTAATTAGGATAGTGTATCACTACTCCAAGGAGAAACCACCCTAGTCATTTTCTCCATCACCTTCCAAATAGACTCGCAGAAGCTACAGGTAACAAAAAGATGTAGAATGTTTTCATCAGACATGCCACATAAAGAACAAATACCAGGGCCAAATACAATTTGAACTTAAGAGAAAATACAAGCCACTACAATATTTTGTTGGAAATTTATATAAAAGTGACTAATCCCACTCATTTTGCTTGGTTTTATTTTATTTAAGTTGATAAGAAAGATGTTGGAAATAGAAATATGTTGAAAATATTAATTACAAGTTGGTGTTTATCAATTTTTTTAGTCACAATTTGTAAAAGCATAATTTTGTTTCAATTATGTATTAATTTACAATCCTTAATCTTACAAGTTGTTATATAGATTTGAGTGATGTATTAATTATGCCAAAGGTGGATATATGTTAGAATTTTGGGGTGGACTACCATCTATGCTTTTTCATCTACGCACTAGAGTGAGACAAGTGTACTGTCTAGATTGATTCTATGAGCGTCATCCAAGATTAAATGAGAATGAGACAAGGCTACCGTCTAGATTAATTTTATGGCTCTCTTCAAAATTAATAATTAATAATTTCAAAAAAAAAGAAAAAATAGCTTAATTAACATGTGACAAGTACACTTAGAGACAGTTGTAAAAATTCAAAATTAATCATCAACTATTTGATTATTAAATACAACTACGAGCTTAACTCCATGGATTATTAGATTAGATACAACTATTAGCTTAACTCCAATGATTCTACAACTATTAGCTTAACTTCAACTTTAATCACAATTATATTGGATAACTATTAGATACACTATTAGTGATTCTACAACTATTAGCTTAACTTCAACCCTAATAACTTAAGGCTTATTCCAAGTGCATTCAGCATCTTGGAGTCTAGCTAATGTGAGTCATGTAAGAGTCGAACTCCTAATAAAATAGTTGGAGCTCCTAAAAAAATCCTCCAAACTCCTAATAAACTTCAGCATCTCATAGTTGGACATCTAGCTAATATACAATTCATATTACATGTTTAGGTTTTCCATATATATATATATATATATAATTAGGTTTTCGATTCTTTTTAAAGGAGGTTAGTCTAACTCATAATTAACAATTTCAAAAAAATTAAAAATAACTTAGTTAACATCTGATAAGTACAATTCGTGATAGTTGGAAAAAGAAAACTTCATCTCCAACTATTTGATTTTAGGATACAACTGTTCTTTAATTGCAATTGCCAATATATTAATTATTAGATACAACTATTAACTTAACTCCAATGATTTTACAATTATTAGTTTAACTTCAACTCTAATCAATGTATAATAGATTAACTCCAATAATTCTACAACTATTAAAGTAAATTTAGATGAACTCCATCTCTTAGCATGAGAAGTTGGCCCTAATTGCAATGAAACCATGCACCAAGAACAATCACTTAGGTAATGTGCAAATTAAGGGGCCCTTAAACTCCATATGGCACTTGGGAGTTGAGTTAATGTGCATAAGGCATACTTTAAGCATTATATTAACTTTTAAATGAACTATTATATACAACTATTAGCTTAACTCCAATGATGATACCACTATGAGCCTAGCTTCACCTATGAGCTTAACAACCATAAATTAAGTTGTTGTTATATTAGCTTAACTATTAGATACAAGTAATTGACACATTCTTTAGTAAAAAAATCATTATCAATATGTCAAATATATACCTCTCCGCATATTTCAAACATATTAATCTTAGTAATATGGTTGGTGCTAGTTTACATTCTTAAAGTTATTAGGTAGCTTTGAACACAAGTCAAATTAAATTTATATATATGTAAGAATAATGAATGAAAAACACTTTGAGAGAAAGAATAAAACATAGTAAGAAATTAGCCATAAAATATTCAAACTCAAGTTTATGGCCTTTAGAAGTTGTTGAGATTCCAAGCTTTGTAAAAGTAAAAAATCCAAATAAAATTTGAATTGGTTATGTAAATCCATGCCACAAATCTTCTCCACTTTTACTTATGTAGATGTTTTTAATTAATTTATGTTTTAATAAATAGATAGAAAATCTTCTACATTTCATTTTATAATTTAAGATTGTTACTACAAAATAACTTTGTCCAAAGTTCATATTTAATATTTTATCTTTTAAAGTTCCTTAAATATTGTGGTCTCTCATAAGTTGAGTGATGTCGAAGCTCTTTTTATAACTTTGCATAGGAAATTATGATTTCACGTCGCACTGAAACATGTCCTTTACTTAGCAATGAATAATCTTCACTACGTTGAAGCAATTTTTGTGGAAGTGGGGTTTACAGAATCATTGTAACTTGAACCAATTTGTGTGGAAATGGGGAGGTAGGTTATTAGCTTGGTTTAAGAAGAGCATCAACTTTATTTTACAAAAAGGTGATTTTGAACAAATTTAAAAATAGTTTTTACTTTTAGGTACACAAATGTCAAATCTCCAAACTCTTGTTTTTAAAGGCAAAAAATGTGAATATTGGTCCCTAATCACGAAGGTTCTATTTAGAGGTCAGCCTGTATGGGAAATAGTTGAAAATGGCTATGCAAAACAGCAAATCAAGTAGCACTCAATGTATGCACATTGTCATGTCCCCATTCCAATAGGTCTACTAGTTGACAATGTTTCACCCACCTAAGTTAGTTTTCTAGGTTAGGGGGAGGAGGCATTAAATATTGCAATAAGGAAGCCATGGGACCCAAGAGAACCTTAGTTTATCATTTACACATTAATTTGGGTCATACAAATAATAAATATGGAGAAAATAAAGTGGCATTGCTTCATAAGGACATTTGGAGGTCCATGGGGGCTTAATTGGGTAGCTAGATTCCTCCTTACTCATGCTATGACCATGAGGGGGTAAATTGGTAGGAAATATCATATCATGTCCATTCATATTGGGGAATAAACTATGATACAAAAATGAGAAAATATATTGCCATGTATTAAGGGGCCAGGGGGATTAATTATGTTATATGGAAACACAAATATTTAGGGTATATTTTAATACATTTTGTGTATAAGCTGTGGAGGGGAGGCTGAGGGAAAATCAGGGGACAAGGACATGATGTATTAAGTTTGATGGAGAAGGGATCATACTCAATGGATATGCATAACAGTTGATGTTAGTGCTCTAACAACACAACACTCTAGCAAAGGGCTTTTATGTTGCCCATTTGCATGGCTGGTTAATGGATATTCAAATTGTTAATGGAATTGAGGTAATGAAGAATTATAATTTCTATCTTTTATGTCATCGTTATCAATTGGAAGTATAGTTTAAGTGCATATTTCCTTTCCAGAAATCATGTGTTCTTTTATGCCTTTCAATGTAGTTTTCCTCCTTGAGTCCATTTGAATATTTTTTTCTCTAGAAATTTCCTTTTGCTTGATCTTTAAAATCAACCCATCCATTAGAGACCATCTACGTTTGTGCATTGCAAACTTGTCTCTTTCTAATCTTCCTAAAGAAAGCCTCATGCAATCCTTGACCCCATTTTCCCATTATATAAAACACTAGTTTCCAATTCCTTCGTGATTCTTATATTTTACAAAAACCGAAACACTTTAATTTTCTAAAGTTACTCTTCATTTTAACCATGTATTCCATTGTTAAGCTCTAGTAATCCTACCTTAAGTACTCCTCCTTTGAGTTAGAGAAGAGATATCCTAAAGAGACAAAAAATGTTAGGTGTGGTGACAATGGCCTCCCTCTTAGTTGTCCATAAGCTATAATTGATTTTAGCAATTCAATCTTAAGATGTTAGTTTGTGTGCTAACATGGAAGAACAAACATCTCTAAGATGGTGGATATATTCTTAATGGTAGATAATTGGTTGAGGAGGTTGAAATATTAAACTATTGGGTAGGAAACAATGACTTATATGATTTACTTATTCTTATACAACTAGAAAAGGAGGACAAAAAAAACTCCATTTCCTTTTAAATATAATTATGATTGGTTGGCTAATGAATATTTTATACTTCTTATTACAAAAAAATGGAATTTTTATGATCCTTGTTCCATAGATGTACTTATTCCATGTCCAAAATAGTAAATTGGAATCCACATACCATTATTACACATTTAATTTGTATCTTCAATGAAAATACTCATTCATCACCATACATAAAATAACATGATAAATGCCATTTACCATTTACACAAAACAACACTTTAGTAATTCTTTTTGAGTATAAATACTCAAATAAAATGTTAATTTCTAATCAGTAATAGAGTTTTAATTACCAAAGGTCAAACTATGGGGTGTTACATACACCCACCCTTTGGGAAATTTCATCCCGAAGTTAGAGTCAAAATAAAATGGAAAATTCACAACCACAACGTTTGGAATAATTTGACATAATTCGTCATTAATATACGTTTTATGTCTTGGCTTGGTTATGATTTAAACACATACTCACACCTACATGTGTGAGTGAGGTAAGACATTATGTCTAGGATAATTGTATGGTATTTAAATTTATTAACCCTAAAATTACTAAGACTTTTATAATTAATTTAATGAGGCATAGCTAATTTAATTGAATACTTTCATAATTAATGCCATTAATTTAGTTAGAAAGTATTATTATTACCTTGATCGACGTTTTTATTTGAGATTTGAAGTGGACTACAACCTATTCTTCTTCATCTACAAATGATGATGAGACAAGTGTACTGTCAAGATTGATTCTATGGAATTTGTTCAAAATTTGAAATAAACAGTTATATAAAAAATCCAATATAAAAAATAACTGGTAGCTGATGAATGGGTAACCTACAATGATGCATGGATAACTCATAGCTGATGAATGGATAAACTGATAATTGATAAATGGATAACATGAAGAATGTTGATGATAACATGTATCTAGGCATGAATAACTTAGACTTAAACCAATTTAACTAAAAGAATATGAGGAATAAAAAAAATTCCAAACAATCTTCCTTTCCATCGTTATCTCTCAACCATTTCATCCCTATTGATGTGATCCCGCCAAACTATGTGGATGTGCTAGCTTTAAATTATGTCGATAGGCATTATTATCTTAGAACTTTGGGGTGGATTACCATTTATGTTTTTTCATCTATGGACAAGAATAATTGATTCTATGGAAGATGTTCGAAATTCAAAATAAACAATTATAACTAGCACGTCCACTTAACTTGTGGCTGATGAACACCGATAGGCCACAAGTTAACTACCACTAATAAGTTATTAGTTACTTGTTCTCTCCTTATTGTATTTAAATGATTTATCTCTCACAAACTGCATCGAGTTATATCTCACAAATTGCTAGCTATCCACGCATCAGCTAGGAGTTATCCATGCATCAATCATTCTGGAGAGTAAATGATAATTTGAAGAAGTATGTACCATGTTCAATTTTAACACAGTTTGAGTATTTTACAATAAAGATTTTATAAATATGGTTGGACAAAAGATTTTATAAATATGGCTAAATATGACCGGACAATTATCCAGGGCACTTTTACATGTCCTTTTCAATGACCTTTCCAACGTTTAAACTTCCAGCCGTTGCTTTTATTATATTTTGATAGCCAAACTATTCAAACAAGCAGAAAATAAATTCTAGCACATCTATGTTGTCACTACAATTTGGAAATTACTGCTTCAGGTTCGAGTTGCTTTCTAATCTAGGGCTTTTATAATCAAAATTGTGAAAGAAGAAATCCATAACATTTGGCAGTCCCAAGGCTAGGCATCTGTTATTCAATATCAGTTAATAAATCCATAACATTTGGTAGTCCCGGGGCTAGGCATCTGTCATTTGTCATTCAATATCAGTTAAGAAATCCATAACAATTGGCAGTCTCGGGACTAGGCGTCTGTCATTCAATATCAGTTCGATTTCAAAGTTTATAATGTGTTGAATTTACATTAACAAGTTCAAAAACTCATGAAAATTGTACCCATGGAGTCTATTTTCCTAATGGGTAGGCTATTCCATCATTTTGCAAAGCTTAGCACACCATGAATATGCTTTCTCTAAGGTGCTTTGCAGTTTTCTCTATTTTCCTAATAGGTAGGTGATTACATCATATTACAGAGCTTAGCACACCCTGAATATGCTTTCTCTAAGATGATTTGCAGTTTTCTCATCAATTTTGTGTAGTTACATCAATTCACTCTGAATTTGTAGTGGCGTTATTTATGATTTTGCAGTGGGTTTACCATCCTTCATTCTCCACGAACATAGTAACTAATTACATCTATATATTTTCAACAAATTTACAGGTTTGAAGTAGATATGTTAAAGAAATTCACCATGAGTTTGCTTCTGGAGCAATACCATCCAAGGAAGCGACGGTCTGTATGTCGTCGTCATGGGATGAAGGGGCCTACAACTATTCCTTTTACATTAATTCCATTTCTTATGATGTACATGGGGCAACTCCTCATTGGCTATCCATAGACAACGAAATGTCTAGAGAAAAAGCCCCTAAAATAACACCTTCTGTGTAATTACAAGACATTTAAGAGAAAAACCTAATGAGAAAGAACAAAACTTTCTTATAAAAAAAATTATACTTTTAGACAAAGGGGAAATTTTGAACTTAAGTTAAAAAGAGAATCAAGAATGTATTAAGTGAACTTGCTAGTGAATTCAAGCCACTACAATATTTTGATCGAAATTTATCTTAAAAAATGATAAATACAACTCACTACATTAAGTGAACTTACTAGCAAATACAAGCCACTACAATATTTTGTTGGAAATTTATTTAAAAAGTGACTATATTAAGTGAAATTTAGTTTTTCTTTTTCTTTTTTAAGTTGATGAGAATATGTTGAAAATATTAATTACAAGTTGATGTTTATATTTTAGTTAGCTTAGTCAAAGTCTGTAAAAGTACAATTTTGTTACTTTGTTTGTCAAGGTATTGATTTCAAGTCTCACCATATGTAAGAAGGGACATAATAGTTCAGAAGTCAAGTTGTTAGGTAGATTTACTAGGTAGCTTCTAAGAGAAGCCAAATTAAGTTTGTGTATATGTAGATGAAGAATGGATGAAAAAACACTCTGAGAGAGATAATAGAACACAGTAAAAGAAGAACCATAAAGAGTTCAAAAGCTCAAACTCGTGTATTTAGAAGTTGTTGAGATCCCAACCTCTCTAAAAGTAAAAAATCCAAATAAAGTTTGATTTGGTTATATAAATTCATGCCACCGACCTTCTCAAAATTTACTTATGTAATTTTTTTTAACATTTACCTTTTTGATAAATAAATCGAGAATCTTCTACATTTCATCTTGTAATCTTAGATTGTTACCACAAAGTAACTTTACACCAAATTAACTTTGCACATTAAATTATGATTCCACTTAGCATTGAAACATGTCCTTTACTTAGCCATAAATCATCTTTAGCTTGGGTGGTTGGGAGGAATGAATGTTACCCTCCCACCCAGGTTCTACTCTTGTAAGTGACATGATGCTCTTTTGGAGCCCGTTGTAATAAATGTTGTGAATGATGAGCTGACCATACCTTAATTAAACCAAATACTTACTACACAATTCAAATTAAGTGGTTTTAATTGGGTAGTTTTTTCTTGATATGGTATCACATTTAGGTTATTAAAGCTTGGTTTAAGAAGAGCATCAACTCTATTTTACAAGAAGGTGATTTTGAAAAATTAATAAAATGGCTTCTATTTCTGATGCACAAATGTCAAATATGCAAACTCAATTTTTAAAGGCAAGAATTATGAATATTGGTCCATGACCATGAAGGCTCTATTTAGAGGTCAGCATGTATGGGAAATATCAGGGATGATTTTAAGGAACCATACTTATTTAAAAGTGTATAAATGTTGGTGAATATTACAAATTCTTAAAACACCAACTATAAAATGATTGGCGATATTTTTCAAAAAATATTTTAATTTCCAAGGATTTTATATCGTTTATATAATAATTTGGTGAGTTTTAGGTTGAAAAAATTTTACCCCATCAAAATTGGGCGAAATAGGGCTTCAAAAAATGAAAAATGGCGAATTTTTTTGGGAGAAAAAGAAGGAAAAATAGCCCACTGGGCTAAAATTTTCCCCTAAAATTATCCCTGGGAAATAGTTGAAAATGTCTATGTAAATCCAACAATGCACTCACACACGCTTAGAAGAATATTTTGAAAGAACACGGGAAGAAAGATGGAAAAGCCATGTCTTGCATACATCAAGAAATACGTGAAATCATACTCTAGCAGTAGCAAAGACAACCAAGGAGGCATGTGATACTATGCAAATTGTTTATCAAGGTTTGGACAAGGTAAAGGTTGCTAAATTGCACATTCTTAGAAGAGATTTTGAATCTATTGTAATGAAATATTCTGAGTCTGTAGAATTATTTTATACTCAAGTTATTGGCCTAATAAATCAAATGAAATCCCATAGAGAAATCATAGAAGACAAAAGGGTTATTGAAAAAGTTATTAGAAGTATTCCCCCAAAATTTGAATCTTTGGTTGTGATTTTGGAAGAAAAAAAAGATTTGAACAATTTTACCATTTATGAGCTCCAAGCCTCTCTCATCAGTCACAAACATAGAATAAATAGATCAAATACATCATTGGAAGGTGCATTTGCAGCACAGTCATCTATAGGCCATGGAAGAGGAAGGGGGAGATCAATTCTAGAGGCAGAGTAAGAAATTATTTTAGAGCAGGATGCAATAAAAATCCTACAAATGTTGTTGGTAGAGGTCAAAATCAAAATTCTTTTCAACCAAGTGGCCAAAGATTTGATAAATAAAAAATACAATGTCATTATTTCAAAAAAATATGGGAATTTTGCATATGAATGCAAGAAGAAACAACACGACTAGAGAAAATAAAGTCAAAACCAATCAAGAAACACTAACACTTCAACCGACACAATTTTTTTGACATCTGCATATGCAATTGAATGGAATGTTTCCCAATAATGTCGATGTGGTATATGGTATTTAGATTCAGGCTACAGTAATCACATGACTAGAAATTTAAATTTATTTTCTAGCATGGATAAATTATTTCAAACCAATGTCATAATTGGAAATAATATCCAAGTCATTATTTTGAGTAAAGGCGTCGTTGGTATTCTAACCAAATAGGGGGAGAAATTTTTTATGCCTAATGTATATTATGTCGCGAGTCTAAAACATAATTTGATGAGCATTGGGAATTTGTTACAAAATTGTTACAAGGTCTACATGGAAGACAATTGCTATGTGATTATGGACATATATCCAAGCAAACGACTGATAGTAAAGGTACATATGACAAGAAATCACTTGTTTTGGAAGAGTAAGGAATATGGAAAGAAAAACGTAATGTAGGAAATGTATATTAATAAATGTAGAAGATGATTTACATAATAGGAGCCCCGGTAATAAAATAAGGAAAATGTAAGTTCTGTGGAGACAAATGGGATCCTAAGCACAGATGATTACAAAAGAAATTACATGCTTGTGAAGTAGAGCTAGAAGTCAATGAACCAATTGAGAATGATGTAAATAGCCAAGAAGACTACCACCCAGGAATCGAGGACGACTCCCCACAAATATCATTAACCACTATTACTGGAATCTCCCAACCGCAAACATTGAATATTAAAGGTCATATAAAAAATAATAATGTCACAGTTCTCATCGACTCTGGAAGCACCCATAACTTCATTAATGTCAACCTTGCTAAAGTATATAACCTATTTATTCATCTAGTACCTAGCTTGACGGTTATGGTAGCAGATGGCAAGAAGATTGACAATGTGGGAAGATGTCACAAGGTTAAGTTACAAATTCAAGAATATAACTTAGAATCATATTTCTTTGCGGTACCATTGTAGGAATCGACGTAGTATTAGGAATACAATGGTTACAAACCTTGGGTACATACTCTGCAAATCACCAAGAACATTTTATTGAATTCCATGCGTTCGGGAAAACACACAAATTATACGGCTTTCAACCACCTCCGACACAACTCATTACATCACATCAGATGGAAAAGCTACGTTGGAAAGAGGCACCAACATACATACCTCAATGTCAAGAAAAGGAGATTCTAACAAGTGAAGGAGATATGAACAATCAACCAGAGATACAAGAGTTGATTCGAAAACATCGCAAGATTAATAATGTAGGAAATGTATAATAATAAATGTAGAAGATGATTTACATAATATGAGCCCTGGTAATTTATACCTTAAGTGGGGAAGAGAGGTGACTTTTCAAGTCACCTCTTAGTTAAATTACATTAATTAACCTAGTTTAATATTTAAATTTGTTATTTGTCACATGTTTCCCTTGAGGATAAGGTATGATATGAAGGAGAAAAAAACTCAAGTTGTTCATGAAGCAAATAATAGAGATTCAAGAGCTGCATTTAAAGAAACAAACCTAGCTATGGGAAGCTTGTTACTGCAATTTATGGAGAGAAAATAGGAGAAACTCTCATACACGCAAAGCATTATCTCTTATTCTAGAAATTGAGTTAATGGATTAACTAAAAGCAGTTGGAATTTTATTAGGCACTGATACTTATCATTAAATTCACTTTTAGGTTTGCTTCATTCTTCTAGTTTTTTCATGATTACAATTTGTGTTTCTCTTTTATTAATGGTTTCTTTTGTTGGCTATTTAATTCATCAATGATTGCAGACATGGAAAATATATTATTACAATTAAACCACAAAAGCAAAGACTTGGCATGATCCAAGAGAAACAACTTAAACATATTTGCATTATTTTTTTGTTTCCTGGAGAAAGGGGACAATGTAGGTAAGTAATTAGCAAGTATATGTTCTTATGCTTGCATCAGCCACCCCTGGGTGTTGATTGGGAAAATAAGTGGGAAACAAAGCGGAATGACCAACAAAACTTTAAATACTTGGGCTTCAGGAACAACAACTTCAAATCTTGATCATTCCACTAATGCCATATATTACAAAGTTGAATGTGTTACCAAAGGTCATGTATAGTAACATTATTATAACTAACGAAAATAAACAATAACAATGTACAGTAAAATAACAACGTTACATAGTCCAATTTACATTCACGGCCCACAAAGCAGTTCATGGTTCCAACCCGGGCTTAGAAAATGTTGAAACAAAGTACATGACCCACAAAGTAGTTCATGGTTCCATCCCATAGTTGAGTCACAACATAGAAAACATTTAGCCCACAGTTCAGGATAGCCTAGCAGTCCAAGTTTATTCCACATTCCATTTTTAATCAGCATTCCAACCCACAACTAAGCCTCTTGGCTCAGCTTTAGGGCACACATATCAACATTAGGGTTCACTTCACGATTTAATAAAAAACCCAACCTTCATAAATATATGAATAATTATAGTGTAATGAAACCCTAGCACCCAAGAAGCCCTAACATAGCCTCTAGACATAAAGAGATCAGAGATCAGAGATGGAAATATCTTAAAGGATAATTGAAGAATGACAAATACACAAACATAGGTAATCAACAATGTATTCTCTCTCAAAGGTATATCATCCACATGTTCCATACAATAATTGTTTTCATCATCATCGTATATGAAGGTCCTAATTGGATGAAGTGATCCTTCATTCCTCCTACTACTCCTGAAGGTTAAGTGTTGGTGATATCATCAAGGGGTTTCAAGTCCCCTGAAAAACAACGTAATTAACCATATAGGATAGGAGGTCATCACACTTAATCATCTTGGTAAACTAACCAAGATCCATAATAACAATATAATATAATAGCAATACTAAGTAACAATTTTTCTTACAAATATTTTTTCAACTAATACAAAGAATGTATTTCAAAGTAAAAACAAGCATCAATTTTTCTGTACAACACTTACTGAACCAAGAATCATGCATTCGAAACATGTGTGATATTTTGGGTAACTACTATTTTGGGCCATGAATGAAATGAGATTATCATGAGATGTTCAGTTTAGGTCAGCATTATCACACAACTTCATTGCATGCAACAATGTTAATGACCAGGGGTGACATGAGGGGGAGGGATTACTTTAGGTCCCGATTGACAAATGGAAATTGAATATGCTTGGGGACTTGGTAATGCTACAAACAGCCAAGATGAAGCTCTTAATATCTTGTAGGGGCTATGACAAGTCTGGAGAAAAGGAATATTGCAGACCAAGGTGATATGAGATTCACAAAGACTAATTGATTTTATGGTCAGAAGAACCAAGTAGACTGAGATTCAACTAAGACAAATCATAATCAGAATCTAGAACATAGCTACAAATATTCACAAGATAATATTATTTAATGTGTTGCATAAAAACAATGTTGAAGTAGTCCCCACTGCTAGAAAATCGGTTGGATTGGAACCTAGCACCCTTCTCCTAAATAATCATGAACTCAAGTGGGACCCACTCCCCTAGAGAGATAGCACACTCTTCCACGTGGAGTTTAAACGCAGGGAGGTGGTTGGAGGGATGACCTTAATAAAGGAACGAGAAAAGGAGAAGTTTCCCATGAGTGAAGGGTAAATCTGGAGAACTGGATCTCCAAGGGAGATGGACTCAGTGTGCAGAGATGACACACCTGTCTGAAAATTCATTGAGAAAAAAATCTCTGCACAAGAGATACAAATCAGGATAGGCACGAATTCATGTCTACCCTGGGTGAGTGATGCGAAGAGGTCTTCAGACCAAGCCAATTCAGGCAGGATGACGTCAATCGTGAACTAGGTGTGAGCTGTGAAGGAGTCGAGATATTTAAAGCGTGCCATAGAGATTGCACTCATCATGGAAATGAGTGACTAGATCAAGGAAATTGATCACCCTTGTAATACATATACCTGTCCAACAATTGGTAAGGAAATCCATAATTCGTTCACTATTTGTGTGCACCAATAGATTGTTGTTCATCATTGTGAGCACCACCAAGTGTCTCAGCTCTCTGATAATCAGACTGGAAATATGGACACCGGTGAAGATAACAAACCATGCTACCTGTAGCATGGCTTGGCTTCCATGGGGCACTGTCTGTGAAGGGCCAAAGATGAAATGGACAGCCAAAAACACCAACTTCACTGGTTCAAAGGAGAGATGAGGGAGCGTCTAGAGCAGGTAGTAGAGGATGTACACGAAGTCAGATTGATCCAAAGGGAGAAAGAAGTCGCCAAGGAAACCCGTAACTAGGAGCAAGCCCAAGCCATTCAGGCGCTATAGAACAGACTAACCCATGTCAAGATGCAATTTGGAACAACAAACTTCGGAGCTCGAGTACAAAAATGAATTGAAGCCAAATGAACTTTGCCGATGAAACTAGCTCTAGGACCTCCCTAGGAAAATAATCAGGTTTTATATATTTTTTTGTCTGTTGTTGGGGAAATATGTTTGCATATTTTGGAATATATCTAGTAGGAATTTATCTCTTACTCTTGCTTACTATTGTGAACACTACAGAGAAGAAAAGCTAGTAGAACTAGATATAAAAATCCATTTTTAGAAATGGAAATCCTCATGTACTCTCCCAATGCACTAGCCTCTGGGTCTTTTAGTTAATATACAATACTATACGTCTTCGTTAAATACAAAACAATGGTAATTACTAGTTAAATTAGAGAGTGTACCATGTGCATAGGTAAAATATATAAGTGCAATTAACAATATATTTGAAATTCTATTCATGTCACTAGTTGGATGCTAGCTCATCATTCCTATTTCCCACTCCTGATATTCAATTTTGTATTGTTCATATACATTTGGACTCATATTCAATGTTGTATTGTTCATATAGCGTGAGAAAGGGGAGGGGTTTCAAGAAAATGGATAGTGTAAGAAAGGGAAAATCCATGAGGGGAGCGATTTCAAAAGAATGGATAGTGTGAGAAACGGAAAATCCATGAGGGGAGGGGATTCAAGAAAATGGATAGCATGAGAAAGGGAAAATCCATGAGGGGAGGGGTTTCCAATGACGTGCATGGTGAGGAAAAATGATGACAAATAGAGACAAAGAGATTAAAAAGAGATATTTAGGGCTCATGACTCACCAGTTTTTGAGTCATTGGCTCCTCTCTTTATTTTCTCGGCTATGCTCCTTGTTTCTAGATCACACTAAGAACCATATGGATTTCAATACTCGACCTTCCACTCCCATACACGAAAAGAATAACCCCAGTATGTAGAGATCGACTGGATGGGTCTCTTTTCTCATGGGATGGGAGAGTTCAGACATAAAATGATTGTGGCTCACTGGATGTACATGACCGCAATAACCCAAGGTTGTAGAGATCGACTGGTCACATCTCTCTGCTCAAAAGATGGGAGAGTTCAAACCAAAAAATGACTTTGGCAAGTTTTGACCAAAAAATTAATCTGGCTCACAAGATAGGTTGGCTAATGGTGGGAATACATCCTTTGGTTTGGATGTGGGTTATATTATGTTATAGGGGTTAATATTTATGGTAATTCATAGTTTGTATGCCTTATGGGTTACAAAGGTTAGGGAATATAATCGATAGGATGAGAGTTTATAAGGGTCAAGTGACATAGAGTTTAAGGTTTAGTTAGACGAGGGGGCAATGATTAAGGTGTATAGAACCAAGGGCTAATAGGTGTTAGTGTCTGTAAGGATTTTTGCTTATAAGGATTAGTGATTATACGAGTTAGGGAGTACTTAGTAGAGGTTATAAGGGATAGGAATTAAAGCTTAATATTGATATGTCTGAGAATGTTTAAAGGTTATAAGAAATAGGTGAACTATATTGGTGAGTATTTATAAAAGGGTGCACTACAAAAAAAGGGGAATGTTAGCCTCACATTAGCACCACAATTTGTAAAGGATTTGGGAAATCCTAAATTTTCAAATAATGGTGCAAAAGTGGTGTTTGTAGAAAAGTGGATTTTGGTGTTAAATGAATATGTGGCATTCCATGGTGTACGGTGCAAACCACCTAAATGAATCCTAGGTGGATTGCAATTTTGTGGTGCAATAAACCAAAACGATTAATCCAACATGGACTGATCCTTTCTGGTGTAAAACACCAAAAGTATTATTATTATCTAATATACACAAAATTGTATATGGTGCACAACACCATAAAATAACAAGTGGTGCAAAGCACCATAAAATAATAAATGGTGCAAAAAAAATCTCACACATATATATGTGTGTGTGTGTGTGTGTGTGTGTGTGTGTGTGTTGTGATTTATATTCATTATTACAATAAGAGATATAGTATTATAATGTGTTTCGTGATTAGATGATCATCTTTTGTGGAAAAAGTAGAGAAATAAGTTGGTATGTTTTTTCTAAATTAGTCCATTATGTACTCATGCTAGTATCATAAACCTCTATACATCTTGCATAGAGAATACCTTATAACTCAAACCAAATTTGGTCAATACTCTTTCAATGTATCCATAGTATGTTACAGGGAAATCATAGACACAAATAATTATAATCCCAGGGAAATCATAGACACAGATAATTACAATCCCAAGTTACATAAAATGATCCCTAACATCAATTATTATCATTAGCATAAAATACACTTTAATTAAATTAACAATCTAATAAATCATAATTGGTACCTTAACATAATCCTACAACTTTATGCACTTCGTAAATTGTCTTATGAAATAAGTGGAATAATAAATTATTCTTATGTACAATTATACATATAATTATGTGGATATCTAAATATAAATAAACAAACAATATATTTACAATCACAAATTAAATTTGTGTTGAAAAAAACTGGAGCTGGAGCAACGAGTGATTAAAATTGTGTTGCAAGAAACTAGAGCTGGAGCAACCAAGGTCAAAGAAAGTACAAGGTTTAAAATATTTATTTCATCTTTTTCAATATAATAGCCTCATTTGATCTCTAGTCCTGCTATAATAATCAAATATGTAAATTGTTGGTTTCTATCACCTTCCTTGTCTCGACCCGTGGTTCAACAACACCACAATACCAACAATAATCCACAAGACATCAGCCCGACAGAGAAACTCCATCGGCAACACCTACTAGGAAGAGGTAGTCTCAACCAAAATATTTAATGGGTAACTACTAGAACCATGTTTCTGCGGTTGGCGAGGGATTATAGTCCCTTGGATTGTAGCCAAGGCGCTCGACGAAGGCAACTGGGTCGGCAGGATAGTTCCTATGTGACTGAACAAAATGATATGTCAGTGCGCACGACGCGACCTTGTCCTTAACCTTAAAAGCTGACGCAACTTGTGCAATGCAGTTGATTCCTTAGCCTAACAGGCCATCACAACTTATGATTTACTTAGGAAATTAACCACAAATTATCATCACCATATTCATCATCCTCATCATCATCATTGTCATCATCATCATCATTATCATCACCATCATAGTCATCATCATTCTCATCATCGTAATAATCATCATAATCATCATCATCATAGTCATACTATTTGTGATCATCATCATCATCATCGTCGTCGTCGTCATCATCATCATCATCATCATCATCATCATAGTCATCATCATCGTCATCATCATTGTTCATCATCATTGTCATGGTCATCATCGTCGTCGTCGTCATCATCAACATCATCATCCTCATCATCGTAATCATCATCATCATCATCATCATCATCATTATAATCATCGTCATCATAGTCATAGTCATCATGATCATCATCATCATCGTGATCATCATCATCATCATCATCATCATCATCATCATCACCATCATTGTTCATCATCATCGTCATCACCATCATCATCATCATCATCATCATCATCATCATCATCATCATCATCATCATCATCATATTCATCATCCTAATCATCATCACTGTCATCCTCGTCCTCCTCCTCCTCCTCATCATCATCATCATATTCATCATCCTAATCATCATCACTGTCATCCTCGTCCTCCTCATCATCATCATCTTTCCATTGCAAATGATTGGAAATAAAATCAAAGAAAATTTTCAACTAAACCTATCATCATCATCATTGTTCCTCATCATTGTCATCATCATCATCATCCTCTTCCTCATCATCCTCATCATCATCCTCATCGTCATCATCATCATCATAGTCATCATCCTCCTCATCATCATTGTCATCATCCTTATCATCATCATCACCACCACCATAGCCACCATCATCATCATCATCATCATCATTGTTCCTCATTATCATTGTCATCATCATCATCATCATCCTCATCCTCATCATCATCATCACCATTATTGTTCATCATCATAGTCATCATCATCCTCATCATCATCATCATCATTTTCATACATCATCATCCTCATCATCCTCATCATCATTTTCGTCATCAACATCATCATCCTCATCATCATAATCATCGTCATCATAGTCATAGTCATCGTGATCATCATCAACATCATCATCATCACCATCATTGTTCATCATCATAGTCATCATCATCCTCCTCCTCATCATCATCCTCATCATCATCATCATCATCATGATCAACATCATCATCCTCATCATCGTAATCATCATAATCATTGGAATCAAAGTTATAGTCATCGTGATCGTCATCATCCTCATCATCATCGTTATCGTCATCATCATTGTTCACCATCATCATCATCGTCGTCATCATCATCATCATCATCATCATCATCATCATCCTCATCATCATAGTCATCATCCTCATCATCATCATTGTCATCATCCTCCTCCTCATTATCACCATTCCATTGCAAGTGCTTGGAAATAAAATCAAAGCAAAGTTTCAACTAAACCTATCATCATCATCATCATCATTGTTCCTCATCGTCGTCGTCATCGTCATCATCCTCATCCTTGTCCTCATCCTCAACATCATCATCACCATCATTGTTCGTCATCATTGTCATCGTCATCATCATCCACATCCTAATCCTCATCATCATAGTCATCATCCTCATCATTGTCATTGAAATCATCCTTATCATCATCATCATCATCATCATTATTCCTCATCATCGTCAACATCATTGTTCATCATCACCATCATTATTCATCCTCATAGTCATCATCATCCTCCTCCTCATCATCATCTTCGTCATCAACATCATCATCCTCATCATCGCAATCATCAACATAACCATCATAATCATTGTCATCATAGTAATAGTCATCGTGATCATCATCATCATCAACATTGTTCATCATCATAGTCATTATAATCCTCTTCCTCATCATCATCGTCATCATCAACATCATCATCCTCATCATCGTCATCATCCTCATCCTCTTTATCATCATCATCCTCTTCATAATCATCATCATTGTCATCATCATCACCACCAACATTGTTCGTCATCATCGTCGTCATCATCCTCCTCCTCCTCCTCCTCATCATAATCCTCATCCTCATCATCATTGTCATCATCACCATCATTGTTCACCATCATCATCATCATCGTCGTCGTCATCCTCCTCCTCCTCCTCCTCCTCCTCATCATCATAGTCATCATCCTCATCATCATCATTGTCATCATCCTCCTCATAATCATCATCATTCCATTGCAAATGCTTGGAAATAAAATCAAAGAAAAGTTTCAACTAAACCTATCATCATCATCATCATTGTTCCTCATCATCGTCATCGTCGTCATCATCCTCGTCCTCATCATCACCATCATCATCATCATCATCACCATCATTGTTTGTCATCATTGTCATCGTCGTCATCATCCTCATCCTAATCCTCATCATCAGAGTCATCATCTTCATCATCATCATTGAAATCATCCTTATCATCATCATCACAATCATCATCATCATCATCATCATTGTTTCTCGTCATCATCAGCATTGTCACCATCATCATCATCATCATCATCATCACCATCATTGTTTGTCATCATTGTCATCGTCGTCATCATCCTCATCCTAATCCTCATCATCAAAGTCATCATCTTCATCATCGTCATTGAAATCATCCTTATCATCATCATCACAATCATCATCATCATCATCATCATTGTTTCTCGTCATCATCATTGTTCATCATCACCATCATCATCGCCATCATTGTTCATCCTCATAGTCATCCTCCTCCTCCTCCTCATCATCATCTTCGTCATCAACATCATCATCCTCATCATAGCAATCATCATCATCATCATCATAATCACTGTCATCATAGTAATAGTCATCGTGATCATCATCCTCATCATCATCATCACCATCATTGTTCATAATCATAGTCATTATAATCCTCCTCATCATCATCGTTGTCATCAACATCATCATCGTCATCTTCGTCATCATCCTCATCCTCTTCATCATCATAGTCATCATCATCACCAACATTGTTCGTCATCGTCATCATCGTCATCCTCCTCCTCCTCCTCCTCCTTTTCATCATCCTCAGCCTCATCATCATCGCCATCATCACTATCATTGTTCACCATCATCATCATCATCATCACCATCATCATCATCATCCTCATCATCATCATAGTCATCATCCTCATCATCATCATTGTCATCCTCCTCCTCTTCATCATCATTCCATTGCAAATGCTTGGAAATAAAATCAAAGCAAAGTTTCAACTAAACCTATCATCATCAACATCATTGTTCCTCATCGTCATCGTCACCATCATCATCCTCCTCCTCATCCTCTTCCTCCTCCTCCTCATCATCAGCATCATTGTTCATCATCATTATCATCATCATCCTCATCCTCATCCTAATCCTCATCATCATAGTCATCATCCTCATCATCGTCATTGAAACCATCCTTATCATCATCACCATCATTGTTACTCATCGTTGTCATCATCATTGTTCATCATCACCATCATCATCACCATTATTGTTTATCCTCATAGTCATCATCATCCTCATCATCATCATCATCTTCATCATCAACATCATCATCCTCATCATCGCAATCATCGTCATCATCATCATAATAACTGTCATCATAGTTGATAGTCATCGTGATCATCATCATCATCATAGTCATTATAATTCTCCTCCTCATCATCATCGTCATCATCAACATCATCATCCTCATCATCGTCATCATCCTCATCCTCTTCATGATCATAGTCATCATCCTCCTCATCATCATCACCAACATTGTTCGTCATCATCATCATCATCATCCTGATCCTCATCATCATCGTCATCATCACCATCATTGTTCACCATCATCATCGTCGTCGTCATCATCATCATCCTCCTCCTCCTCCTCCTCATCATAATCATAGTCATAATCCTCATCATAATCATAGTCATCATCCTCATCATCATCATTTTCATCATCTTCCTCCTCCTCATCATCATTGTTCATCATCATCATTCCATTCCAAATGCTTGGAAATAAAATCAAAGCAAAGTTTCAACTAAACCTATCATCATCATCATCATTGTTCCTCATTGTTGTCATCATCATCATCATCCTCATCATCATCATCACCATCATTGTTCATCATCATTGTCATATTCATCATCATCCTCATCCTAATCCTCATCATCATAGTCATCATCCTCATCATCACAATCATCATAATCATCATCATCATTGTTCTTCATCATCGTCAGCATCGCCATCATCACCATCATTGTTCATCCTCATAGTCATCTTCATAGTCATCATCATCCTCCTCCTCCTCATCATCTTCATCATCAACATCATCATCCTCGTCATCGCAATCATCATCATCATCATCATAATCACTGTCATCATAGTAATAGTCATCGTGATCATCATCCTCCTCCTCCTCCTCCTCCTCATCATCATTGTTCATCATCATAGTCATTATAATCCTCCTCCTCATCATCATCGTCATCATCAACATCATCATCCTAATCATTCTCATCATCCTCATCCTCTTCATCATCATAGTCATCATCATTGTCATAGTCATCATCCTCATGATCCTCATTGTCATCCTCATCCTCATCATCATCATAGTCATCATCCTCCTCCTCCTCATCATCATGGTCATCATCCTCATCATCATCATTGTCATCCTCCTCCTCCTCATCATCATAGTCATCATCCGCATTTGATCATCATTGTCATCATCCTCCTCCTCCTCATCATCATTCCATTGCAAATGCTTGAAAATAAAATCAAAACAAAGTGTTTACTTAGCAAATGCGCGCACGCGTCTTTAATGCTCGAGCACAAAGTAGTGTGCACACGCTTTTAGTGTGTGCACAACCAGAGAGAGCGATCGTGCTTCTAGTGCATGTGCATTATGTTTTAAACTACGTGCACACGTGATTTAAATTTAGAATTTTGGCGGCACCTTTTTTCCAACCAACATGGTGGATGACTTGGCTGCTTTGGTTTTAGGTTGGGGTTGCCCAACCAAGTGGTTTGGACTGTCTTATGACATAAGTTGTTTTGTACCACTTCTGCTATTTCATGCATGATTTTCCATATGCCACGCTTATCCACTATTAATGAAAATTCACACACTTGTGTAGCTCTGTCTATAGATTCCGAAAATGTAAATTTTATTTAAATCTATTATCTTTTTCTATATTTTATTTAATTTTAAATGGACTAACGTCAATATAACACAAAAGGTAGGCGATTTGCTTCGGCTATAACTTTTGATTGCCTCACCTATTTAAAAAATGGAAAAGAACCCGCACAAGAAGACACAAAGACCTACATCCTAAAAAAATATATCGTTCATTGACTAAGTTAAGACCAACATGTGGCAGACCAATACTCGACCTTGTCATTTTAGGGCGTCACTGACTTCCTTAATTTGAAAAATAGAAAATATAACATAAATAAATATGGAAAAATATCGCTGCACTAGACACACCTGTTATCTAGAACTCTATATAATTTTGTTCACAAAATTCCACCATTTGCATACCAAACGAGTGAACCAACGCAAACATATTCATTGTTTTTTGGGAAAAATATAACATACCAACCTTAGAAGAACCTCATTTTTTGGGATTTATGCTTAGTTTCCATAAATAAAAGTTATATATTCTGGAAGGTAATCCGATTGTCCACATTCATATTCTTACACCATAATCCAAAAAGTTGGGTAGGTACCTCTAATATTGTTTTTTGACATTCAGATTTCTATTTTTCCAGAAGTCCATTGTAACAAACGCGTCATAAGTGACCAGCATTAGCTTGCAACAACCCTATGGCTAGATATGATAGGACAAAAGCTTTTATAAATATGGCTAAATATGACCGGACAATTATCCAGGACACTTTTACGTGTCCTTTTCGACGGCCTTTCCAACGTTTAATATTCTAGTTGTTGCTTTTATTATATTTTTTTGACGACCTTAATTTCCAACGTTTAATATTCCAGCTCTTGCTTTTATTATATTTTGACAGACAAACTATTCAAACAAGCACAAAATAACTTCTAGCACATCTATGTTGTCTCTACAATTTGGAAATTACTACTTCAGGTTCGAGTTGCTTTCCAATCTAGGGCTTTTATAACCAAAATCGTGAAAGAAGAAATCCATAACATTTGGAAGTCCCGCGGCTAGGAATCTATTATTCAATATCAGTTAAGAAATCCATAACATTTGGCAGTCCCAGGGCTAAATATCAGTTAAGAAATCCATAACATTTGGTAGTCCCAGGGATAAATATCAGTTAAGAAATCCATAGCATTTGGCTGTCCCGGGGCTAGTCATCTGTCATTTGTCATTCAATATCAGTTAAGAAATCCATAGCAATTGGCAGTCTCGAGACTAGGTGTCTGTCATTCAATATCAGTTCGATTTCGAAGTTTATAATGTGTTGAATTTACGTTAACAAGTTCAAAAACTCATGAGAATTGTACCCATGGAGTTTATTTTCCTAATGGGTAGGCTATTCTATCATTTTGCAGAGCTTAGCACACCATGAATACACTTTCTTTGAGGTGATTTGCACTTTTCTCTATTTTCCTAATAGGTAGGCTATGACATCATATTGCAACGCTTAGCACACCATGAATACGCTTTTCTGAGGTGATTTGCAGTTTTCTCATCAATTTTGTGTAGTTGTACATCAATTCACTCTGAATTTTTAGTGGCGTTATATATGATTTTACAGTGGGCTTATTATCCTATGATTCTCCACGAACATAGTAACTAATTACATCTATGTATTTTCAACAAGTTTATAGGTTTGAAGTAGATCTGTTAAAGAAATTCACCATGAGTTTGCCTCCGGAGCAATACTGTCCAAGGAAGCAACGGTCTGTATGCCACCATCACGTGATGAAGGGGTCTGCAACTATTTTTTAAACATCAATTCAGTTTCCTTTTAAATTAATGCCATTTCTCGTAATGTATAGGGGGAAACTCCTTATCATCTATCCACAGACGACGAAATGGCTAGAGAAGAAGCCCCTAAAATAACACCTTCTATGTAATTACAGGACATTTAAGAGAAAAACCTAGTGAGAAAGAACAAAAATTTCTTATAAAAAAGTTTTATACTTTGAGCCAAAGGGGGGAATTTGAACTTAAGTTAAAAAGAGAATCAAGAATGTATTAAGTGAACTTGCCATGAATTCAAGCCACTACAATATTTTAATGGAAATTTATCTAAAAAATTATAAATACAACTCACTACATCAAGTGAAATTACTAGCAAATACAAGCCACTACAATATTTTGTTGGAAATTTATTTAAAAAGTGACTATATTAAGTGAAATTTAGTTTTTTTTTCTTTTTTTTAAGTTGATGAGAATATGTTGAAAATATTAATTACAAGTTGATGTCTATATTTTAGTTAGCTTAGTCAAAGTTTGTAAAAGTACAATTTTGTTAGTTTGCTTGTCAAGGTATTGAGTTTACTTCTCACCATATGTAAGAAGGAACATAGTAGTTTAGAAGTCAAGTTGTTATGTAGATTTACTAGGTAGCTTCTAAGAGAAGCCAAATTAAGTTTGTGTATATGTAGATGAAGAATGGATGAAAAAAACACTCTGAGAGAGAAAATATAACACAGTTAAAAAAAAACATAAAGTGTTCAAGAGCTCAAACTAGCTCAAACTCATGTATTTAGAAGTCTTTAAGATCCCAACCTCTCTAAAAGTAAAAAAATCCAAATAAAGTTTGATTTGGTTATATAAAGTTATGCCAGAGACCTTCTCAAAATTTACTTATGTAAATGTTTTTAACATTTTACCTTTTTGCGCCTAAAGGCGCATTCTACAGCCCATTAGGGGGAGGATGTGTAACTCCTTCCGTGCTTATAACTTATAGTCGGCTATATATATATAATTTGAATATGCCAAAAAATTAGTCGACTTAATAAAAATAAAATAAATATCAAAACATAATAAAAAATATAAATAAAGCCAATTATAAATTCATATATGAAGCGTGTTGAGGATCACATTCCCTCAAGATGCTTAAGCTTTCATTTTAAACTAACTAAATCACATAAACTTTTTCTTTAAAAAAATGCATAAAATTTCTTTGAGATAAAGAAATCTCACCATATTAAACACAATTACTATTATTTTTTTCTAATGATTAATGTGATAATTTATTTTAACCTAAATAAAAAATGAAATATTAACCTAGACCAAATCTTTATTATTACAATTACATTATATTCGTTTATGTTCTTATTAATTATTTAACAAAATGAATTTTTCATCATATTGTTTAGTTTAAAAAATTAATATTAAATCAACATTTTAAATCTAATTTTCTTCTTTATTAATTCTACGGCCCATTAGGGGAGGATGTGTAACTCTTTATGTGGTTATAATCCACAAATAAAAGCAAATAATTTGAATATACCCCAAAATTGTTCTTGATAAAAATAAAATAAATATCAAAATATAATAAAAAAAATAGAGCCAATTATAAATTCATATATGAAGGCACTTGAGGTTCACATTTCCTCAACATGCTTAAAGTTTCATTTTAAAACTAACTAAATCACATAAAAAAATTCCTTAAAAAATTGAGTAAACTTTCTTTCTCATAAAGATATATCAGGGTATTAAAGACAATTACTATTATATTTTTCAGCGTGATTAATGTGATAATTTTGGTTCACCCAAACTAAGTCTTTATTATTACAATTACAATATATTCATTGATGTTGTTATTAATTATTTTCCAAAAACAATTACTATTATATTTTTCAGCGTGATTAATGTGATTATTTTGGTTCACCCAAACTAAGTCTTTATTCTTACAATTACAATATATTCATTGATGTTGTTATTAATTATTTTTCAAAAACAAATTCTCATCAACCACAATCTTTATTTTATCTTTCTTTTAAAATGTAAAACTCTAATAGTGTTAATTTAAAAAAATTAATATTAAATCAAGTTTTTGAATATAATTTTTTTTATAAAGTTTAATATTCTTTTTATAAAGTTTAATATTTTTTTTATAAAGTTTAATATTTTTTTTATAAAGTTTAATATTAAATCAAGTTTTTGAATATATATTTTTTATTGAATTGGTTCAGAATATCTATAATATCATATATTATAGTTTTCCTTATTTACTTTTAAGATCTTAGAGTGTGTATATTACTATTAGATTATCACTTTCTCTACTCATCCATATTATGTTAATTTATCCATCCCATAAACTTGTAAATCATACCTTTTATATGTCTGGGATTTATACCTCCGTAGTCTAATGCAAAATCCAGTACAAACATCTTCTAGCATCGTTTTTGGGGAAGAGAGAAATGAAAGTAAATATTCCTTGGGTGTTAAAGTTTTTAACTTTTATTTTGGAAGGTGAAAAAATCAATATATCTAGTGGACTACATTTTCACGTGTAGTTCAAAAAGTGATGGTGGATTTCGAGAGAATTGGAACAAGGGGAAATCCTTCATCTCCTTTATATCCAACAGTTTTAGATTGAGAGAATTGGAACAAGGGGAAATCTTTCATCTCCTTTATATCCAATAGTTTCAGATCCTGATTTTTTTTTGAGAGAAGCTATACAAAAGCTCAGTTTTACATTAGTAGGCGTTCATCAATATTCTTCACTTTTAGAGATACCAGGAGAATTAGATCAACCCTTTTCTTCTTCCAATTTGTCAATTATTGAAGAAGAAAAGAAGAAAGATTTGTCCATCAGTATTCCTGAGTTCCAGAATTTTAATCCCATCAAGGCTGACAGTTTTAGTATCTATTCTAATCCATTGTCATATGATGATGTAAAAGAAGAAATCTTAAATTCTGAACTTTTTGATTACTTAAAGTCTTCATCGTCACCTTACACACCCCTCACTAGTAAATTTCCCATTAGATAATTAAAAGACAAAGTACCATCTTCTCCAAATATTCAGCCTTTTTCTCTACAGATCCAACCACCTACTCCATAGGTTCAATCACCTTATTCACAAGCTACTCCAAATATGGCATCTCAGCCTCCAAATAGGATGGATTCCATAGTGGCTGCTAGATATGCCTCATTAGTCTTACCCAAGCCTCTTAATGCTCTTCTAGGAGGAGATTATCATAAGCATCTTCCAAGTTTTAATTCTCAAGGAGAGGTTACAACAGAGGAGCATTGGAATGCTTATTTTAGCTATGTTGAAAACCAAAATATTGAAAATCATGATGTATGGACGTGAGTCTTTGTTCAAAGTTTAGATGGAGAGGTAAGGAAATGGTTAAGGTAATTACCACCAAATTCCATAGATAGGATAATATATTTGGAAGAAGTTTTGATGAGACAGTGGGGAGACACTAACGATTATCTCTACTACATTACTGACTTTGAAGCTTTGAAAAGAAAACTAGGTGAGACAGTTACCGATTTTACTAAACATTTTAACAAGATGTATAGTAAAATCCTCACAAAAATTAATCCCACCGAGAAATGTGCAAAACTTGCATAGGAAAATACTCTTGATGCTGAATTCTCTTTATTACAAAGAGAAAGAAGGGCTATTACTCTAGTGAATATGCAAGAAGCAACTTTGGAGGTACATTCAAACTTAATGGAAACAAATAAGTTGAGGGATAAATTAGAATATCACGGGGAAGACAAGAAGAAGAAAAAATAAATTCTACCATCTACTTCAGGGGAAAATGTAACATATAGTAAGATGGATGAAATGACCAAAGTCATTAAGAATTTATCAGCAAAGATCAGTAGGTTAGAAATGGAAAATAGAAATAAAAATAGACCTATTCAATAGAATAAGAATCAAAATCCTAATTAGTTTAGAAGGCCATTTAATCCTAGATTTTTCCTAGAGATAGGAGGAATAATGAAGACTAGAAAATACAACCTCCTCTTCAAAAAAAATTTGATACATGATGATGAATCTAATGAAATAGATGAGATGGAGGTTGAAGATTTAGATCTAGACATTGATCAGTTGGATGATGCGCCTTCTTCCAATTTTCTAAATAGGTCTGAATATCATTATGCAAAAAATGTTGATTACCAAGAAAAGGATAATTTTGAACAAGTTTCATATATTCTAGATATTTTCCAAGCAATACAGCAAAAAACTTATTGTCTCGGATCTAGAATAAAGCAAGCTTCACAAGATGAGCAGAAAACAAGAAATGTTCCTAGAAAGTAAGGGTTGTCTTTTGAAAAGAAGCAAGATCAACATGGAAATAAAGATAGAGTTGTAGACATAGAATATGTAGGCATATTTTCTACTAGTTTCAATCTCGAACATGAAAATAGAAAAATCAAAATTCCTATTCCATTAATTGAATTGATTAAAAATCAGGCATACAGAGAGATTACTCTCAAAATCTTAAATCCTCTAGTTAATTATATCCCTTCAATTGTGATTAATTTAAAAGATGAAAATCCAACCATCATTTTTGGTCCCAAATAATTTGATCATCCAGATGATAAATTTGACTACCCTCCTCCATTTTATATCACTCTTATAGTTCATGATCAAATGTTACATAATTGCCTTCTAGACTCCTGTGCTTCACACAATCTTATGCCTAAGGAAGTCATGGAATATTTACAGATTACTATCAGTAAGCATTATCATGATTTGTATGCTTTTGATTCCAGGGCAGTAAAGTGTCTTGGGGTTATTAAGGATCTTGTTGTCATCCTTACACAGTTTCCAATGAAAAGTGTGCTAATGAATGTTGTTATAGCAGATATTGCTCCTAAATTTGGTATGGAAATTTTTTTAGTTTTAAGTAATATACAATTTTTAAAAATTCTTTTATTTTAAATTTTTTATTAAATTTATTTTTTTTTCAATATTTTTTGATTAAAAGTAATTTTATATTTATGGTTTAAACATTATTTGTTAAAGTAATTGTAAATTGAATTATTAATCTTGTTAGGTTAAATGATCTTATAGAAAATGTATAATTATTAATGTTATTAATAATTATTGTATAAATTTTTGATTTTAGGATATTTAGGCATGCTTTAATTATTAATATTAATATTAGTGTTGTTATTTTTTATTTATTATTATTTTAGTGAATATAATTGAAACGAACTGGATATAATGGAATAGAAATTGATAAGGTTTTCCAAAGGAAAAGAAACAAAACTAAAGGAAAAGAAAAAGAAAAAGATACAACTCTTCCAAGAATCACCCTCCCTTATATCCATGGCACGACAAACAAAATCGCTAACGTCATAAGGAGGAAAACATAAAGGTGGTGTTCGCTCCTCCAAACTCGTTAAGAACTATGCTCCACAAAGCCAAAGATCTCATTGATCCGAAGCACCACAAGGTGTCTACACAACACCTTGTTCCTGCAGTGAGGCCTACATAGGTGAGACTGGAAGGTCAATAGCAACTAGGTTGAAAGAGCATAGTGCAGATCTACGATTTGATAGAATAAAAATCTCAGTCATAGCGAAACATTCTCACAAAACCAAACACCACATTTGCCTAGAAAACTCAAAATTTTTAGTGATTGTCCCAAATTACTACCAAAAAAAAAGTTCAAAAAACCATAGAAATTAAAAAATGCGTGAAGAACTTCAATCACGATGATGACTTAAGACTTAAATAAAATTGAAAACCCCTAATTAAGAAACTTATCAAATAAATAAAAATAAAAATATTAAATATTAAATTTAAAATACTTAATAAACTTCAAATCTATGACAATAAAGAGGACACTTTAACATTTTATTAATAATACTACTAGAATAATAAAAAATAAAAAATTACGACACTAATATTACTAATAATAATTAAAGTATACCTAAATATCCTAAAATCAACAACTTATACAAAACTATTAAGAACATTAGTAATTATACATTTGCTAAAAGAACATTTAGCCTAAAAAGATTAATAATTAAATTTACAATTACTTTAATAAAATGTGTTTAAACCATAAATATGCCATTATTTTTAATAAAAAATTATAAAAAAATTTAAAATTATAAAAAAATTTAAAATAAAAGAATTATTAAACCATCAAAAAATTTAAAATTTATAAATAAAATATTACTTAAAAATAATTTTTTTTAAACTATATCACTTAAAAACTAAAAATTTAAATAATTTCTAAAACAAAGACCCAGAACCGACCTAAAAAACCAACAAGCCCTGAAACCGACCTAAAAACTGAAAACTTGAAAAATAATCAATACTTATACTTCACGCCCATGTGCAAAGAAAGAGCGAGAGTCTATTTCTCCTGAGGATGAACCTGCTTAACAGGTTAGAAACTTGTTGAATTGAAATAATTCTCACCACAGATCTCCTATCGTTCTTAAAATTATAAGGCATTCTTATGATATTTTAAATTGTTTATCACAACTTGTTGAGGTGAAAATTCTATAGACTCACCTTCACTTTCATGACTAAATGAGTGTTATGATACACTCAAAAGGATTGCAAGAAAGGATTGGAACACATCATACATCTTTAATACTACCATAATCTAGATTAATTGTTCTTGACCCTACAAATCTAATAGATCAATCATCATGAACAAATATTTGTTTTGTGTTAAACTCGTGGTTTAAACCCTTAGATAGGGAAATGATCCATGTTCCCAAGCAAAGGATCACTTGAGGAAATATATTAATGCAAGAGGAAAAATAACTTACATATGAATTTTTCAAAATTGATCATCAGATCATGACACTCCATGCTCTTTAAATGCATATCATGGACCAATTGGATTCTAATCCTTCGATCAATAGCCATTAAGATCGACTAGAATATGAACCGTTAGATCACTTTATGTCTAAAACATATCATGACCAATGGATACTATAAGTACAAATAATAACTAATACATAATAAACAAACCTTACTTTACCTAAAGACACATTAAAAAAAAAGATCTTAACTAAATCCTAAGTCTCTCTATACCTTAACATCCCCTATTAAGAACAACTTGGGATAGGATTGAAGGATTTATAAAGGCCAGACAATAAGAGAAGAAAGGAATCATTAGATTCAATCCCTTCCTTATGAAAAATTCTTGAACTCCTATCATAGATCGAAGTTTTAAAAACTTCGCTTCTTTCATAGACTTTGTGAATATTTCTACAACTTGATCATTGGTATGAAAAAGAGAACTTTAAATTGTTATCATGAATAATATTTTTTATGAAGTGCATATGTAGATTAATTTTTTTTCTACACTTCTGTGACAATCAAATACCCTCTAGTGTATTTATAAATCTACATTGATTTTCTAGAGGGAATTTAACATCAATGTAGAAAAAACATTAAAATGATCACCTACAAGAATAGATAGATATATCTTAAACAAACAAACAAACAAAATCAAGAAATGATTTTTTCCTTCAAATTTTGGAAAAAAAAAGATTTTTGGCTTTAAAAAGAAAAATCAAATAGGCATTCATAATAATTAAAAAGCATGATTCAACAAAAATCAACATTATAAAAAAATAACAGTATCATAAATATGAAACAAAATATTTTGAAATAGAAGCTAATAATTTGTTTCTCAAATATTGGAATATGTTGGATAAGTAAAATAAAAAATTCTGGATTTTAAATATATGAAAAAAATAAAGAAAATGTTCATACGTTGAAAAAAAAGGATTACTTTTGCTTGATTAAATTAACTGAATTATGCAAAATAAATTGTAAAATAATCACTAGTTGAATAAGGGCCTTGAATTTTCTTGAAGGATTAAAATACTTGGCTTATCAAAGGGATATTCATAAAACAAATATTTCCCTATTTATTGACAACAT
The DNA here is from genome assembly GCA_001517045.1 of Pseudotsuga menziesii. Taxonomy (NCBI): domain Eukaryota; kingdom Viridiplantae; phylum Streptophyta; class Pinopsida; order Pinales; family Pinaceae; genus Pseudotsuga; species Pseudotsuga menziesii. Next base: position 76,801 of record LPNX010816298.1, on the reverse strand, counting down.
TACTTTATGATTCTGCAAATTAAACAATAAAAACTCAGGTTTTTCATAGACACGTGCATAAAATGTGTGCGTCTGTGTGTTTATGTAAATAAATACACAAGCATATGTCAACAACGA
>LPNX010816298.1:57439-76655 GCA_001517045.1 Pseudotsuga menziesii | reverse complement strand
CTTGTACATTAACACACACACACACACACACACACACACACACACACACACACACACACACACACACACACACACATATATATAGTGCTCAGTAAGACTTTCATAGGTTCACCCTTCCCTTCTCACTTTCCTTTCATTTTCACTTGTATCTCCTTTTCTCAAAGCTTCCAGAAGTAGCCTTAGCACTCTGTTATGTAAGTGGCTTGCTATGGGTTTTTCATGCATTCATGCATACAAATGCATGGCTATCTGTTCATGTAAATAAATACACACACATATGTCAACAATGATTAATCAAGATGGAGATGGGTCTCTCCCCTCTTCTACATCTACATCTATATATAGTTCTCAGTAGGACTTTCATGGATTCATGCTCTTGGTTCACCCTTCCCTTCTCACTTTCCTTCCATTTTTATAACTTGTATCTAGTTTTCTCAAAGATTTCGGAAGTAGCCTTCGCAGTCCCTTATGTATGTGGCTTGCTATATTTTCTAACTCCACTAACTTATTCTTATTGTCACGTGTGGACATCAATAAAATTATTTCTCTTCTCTATCTGTATGTGTACATTGTATGCATGTATCCAATGTTGAGAAACAATGAAAAACATGGCGATCCTAGAGTGTAGTAGTTTGACTCAGATTTAACAAAAACTCGACAACAGAAATCAATCAAAATAAGGGTTTTTCTTTTCCTTTTTGGCATTTATATTTTATGACAGCATGTTTTTCCATCTAAATAATCCCACGAAGTTAATCACATATTTAGTACGAGTCCCTATGGGGAATCAGGATAAAGTTAACTCAGCTTAGCGACATGGTTGAGCAGAGTGATATTTTGGAGAAATCAAAAGACTAGGCAATTTTTTTCAGCTATGCATGTATCTACCTATCCTTTTTTCAGAGGAAAAATTCATAGGGAAATGTTTGAGCACTTCCTTGCATTTTTTGGAAAGTGCCCAATACAATCCCATTGACATTGATTATGATCCCTGACTTTGTAGGGAAATTGAATGAGGCATAGAGGCATCCAAATTGAGGGATTAACCCCTAGAAATTCAACATGAAATTCAAAGCACTCAAACACTCAAGCTAGCCCATCATGTTATGTATCTATGTATCTATATATATATAGCATCCAAAAACTTGTGTAACATATCTAAATATCCACCCTCTTTCAACACCTATCAGTGGAATGTGGTTGTCATGATGCCTTGTTTGAGAAACCATGCGTCAAAGTTCTTGACTCTAGATCCTAGACATGTCGAAATAACCTAATCTCTGTTCTGTGTATTGATAGATGGGAAAGGCACCCAAAAGATTGGAATCCAAAAGAACAAGCTACCCTTTTTTTTTTCCCTTCAAGGGGTTTTATGGCCATTCCAAAAGTTATTTTCCATCATTAATATGGTAAAAACTTGATCAATCCATGGTAGTTTTATAAGGTAATATTTGAGGAAAAATACTTTCAGAGTTACCCAAATATGGAGTACATTTTGGGACATCCAAAAGGGGATAATAAGAAGAGGCATAAAACTATGAAGCAACAAGAAGATAGAAGCAACAAGAAACCAAGACATCCACTCAAAGAATTAGTCACCCTAGATGTCAAGAAAAACAAACATCAACGATTTCTAAAGAAGACAAAAATCATATATAAACTTTTCTCATGTCAATATGCATCACAAGAATGAAGTTATGAACTTAATTTATAATCTTGACAAGCCTTCTAGAAGGTCACTTAAACACTCCTAGATTTGATGAGAATTACCAAATCAAAACATAAAATAAAGTTAGGTTGACTTAGAATAGGGTAGAAAAGGTCAAATGGTCATACAAGACAAAATAAAAATAAAAACAATAAGTTTAATTCAACATAGAAAAGCGGGTCAAAGTACCACAAACAATAAGGGAACTAGGACCAATAGGAAGGCATAAGACCACGAGTCAACTAGAGGGGTCACAACAAGGTGGTAAGACAACCCCCCTTACCCACAATACCAAGATGTACCATAAAGGTGGGGAAACAAACCTTTTTACCCATAGGACCAACAAGACCAATTAGGACTTTAATATTTTCTGAGTCTTTCTCAAAACCCATTGATAATGCATCTAAAATATTCAACACTGATCCAATAACCAACCTGCTGCTAATTCTAATGCCACTCTCTTATTTTGTTGTCCTCATTCCAATGTTATCAGAAATTTAACAAGCTTAGAAGCACATTTCTCACATTTCCATGCATTTTCTCTACTAAGGATCTTTGACCTTGTGAAATCAGCCAAGCAACCATCAACATACATTTGAAAAATTGTGGCATCGATATCTTCTTCCTTTATTTCAATAGGAGTAGAGATACCCATATCCAACAAAAAATATCCACCATTTTCATCATACAAAATTTATCAGATTCAACCTCGTCTGATCCTTCTTTCTGAACAACATATATCATCCTCATCAAATGGTTTCCCAAAACCATCAAAAGGCTCAGGGTCCATAACCAATGAGGCACTGACATCTAACTGTTTGTCTAAGGCATCATTGGTATCCACCTGAACCAATTCTGTAGACTTGCTAGTTACCTCCATATCATTACCAGATACACAATCAATTTATTTGTAAGGAAGTAACAATACCTTTGAATCCCCAACCATAAGAAGAGGAGGCTCTTTTTGAAAGTCATCAGGCTAACTTAAATTAGATTCATGAATGGAATTTTATACATAATGATTCTCAACTTACTGCATGTTTTCCAATGTATCAAAAGGATCTTGTCCTTTACATAAAATATCCTCATATCCAGTTGTGGATCCAAGATAGTCCATCCATCTAGTACCTTCTTGTGAACTGGGTCCATTTTATCCTATATCTTCTTGTGGACCAGATTCATTCCAATCAGTATCTTCATTCAAAGCAGGTCCATATGCAACTTTTCCTTCCAACCGAGAGGGCTCATTTTCATTTTCACATATATACCATATTTTGTGAGTTTCTTTGTTTGGTGTCCAACACATCAAGTTTACCTTTAATGACCGTCACATTTATACTTTGAAATTCAAATCCAAAATATAACTCTACCAAATTCATTCCAAATTTTCCTTCTTTTATCCTAAACTTTAAGATAAATGAAAAACATTTCAATATCTCTTAGATGATAGAATAAACTCGGAAAATATTTTATGCAGTAGACATTTATTAGACAAAATATAAGATACAAAATCATGAAAGTAAGAGGCATAATTTCGGTTTTCTTTGTCTGCAGCAAATGCACTGATTCTGGAAGCACATATTGAACCAGAAAAAATAAAGTAATAGAAGGAAATTTCTCAAGGACAATTTTTTCTTAGGAAGGAAAAAGGGATTATGTTGAGAAATTAATGATTGTAAAAAAAAAACATAAGTTAAAGAACATTTGTGCATAGAGGATAGTAGATACAATCAATGTTTTTGGATTCTCTCGTGTACTGGAAACCACCTAGAGAAGGTCCAAGTGAAGCTGACATTTGTGTAACTCTAAAGGGAAACTCATGAAACAAAGGATGTGTAGGGGACTATAGAGGTAATACTATATCTATATTTGTTGAGATTATTGGCAAGGGTACAATCAACAAAGAAGAAATGAAGGCCTAGATAAAACCCTATCTCAAACTTAGGATAATTAATATTGAGGTGGAAGGAGACTAAAATTATTATCAATTTTAGACAGGGTTCTTTTGTAGCTTCATATTGGAATTTATATCTCAAAACATGGTGGTTGATTGGTTAGCCAAATATGCCACCTAGCGAAGAGTAAATTAATTGGAAAGACAAGCTAACATTAGTAACCAAGGATAATTTTAATTTGTTTCCAAATGGTCAATGGGTTCTTGATTCAATGGTAAAGCAAAAGTGTTTCATTGCCACACCAAGGTTCAAATTCTCCAAAGACACGTTCACCCCTCATGAGCCATATCTCACCTGTGGAAGCAAGCCATCTCATATCACTTGCATAATCAAGCCATTCCTTGTAGATGGTGCTGAATGCATGTCTTGAGAAACTACGGTGGAAGAAATACCCCCTAGTCATGGCAATGAGCCAAGGTGGTTGTCCGCATGGAAGTACAACTATAGTTCATTGTATTATTCTTAAATGGGAAAGGAAACACTTTCCATAGTTGTAATTCAGAAGCATAATAAAAAAAAGTTTTCCAAATGATGAATGCTGCATGATTTGGTAAATTTTGACGATGCCATTTAGAAACATTGGCAAAGGGTCTTGACATATTTAATCAAATATTGAAAATGGAGGAAGGGAACCACCAACCCGGCATGCATTAACAAGAATTGCTTTTATCTTGAAAGATAGAAACCAACAATTCTTCTATGTCATGAAAGATGGAAGGCTCATCTTCTCTGGAGCTTATTCTCTTTACAATTTACATTCCTTCTAAATTCCCTCCCTCTAATTTTCTAGACATGCTCCTTGAATTCTAATTCATTGAGGATGGAAAAAAATCATACTATAGCACAAATGAGAGTATGTTAGCAGACTAGAATAGTGAAAGGACTGACAAGTAGCAAAAAGTAAGCCCTAACCTTGGAAAAATAACATACGAAAAGAATCAATGGTACACCTACTTCCATCATGTAGGAGGCTCAAATCTCATATGAAGAAATCGTGAAGCTGAGAGAGAAAACTAGAAAAGAGAGGGGATAGTCCTTATTAGGCTTAGTCTTGAAGCACTCAAGAGAAATAAACTATATATATATGGTATAAATAGAATACAAGGTTCATCAGGTAGTTGCAGGTGTTGGAGAACGATTGACATGCTAAGATGGATATGAATGAGGCAAATAAAGAACTCAAAGAGCTCATAAAATACTGAGAAATAAATTAGTATAGGAAGAGGCAAGGAGACTTATAGTTTAAAGCAAAGGCTTAATAACTTGAAGGATAAAAGCTACTTTTGAATATTGAAACATAGAATACTGTTGGAGTAGGGCCCCGCAGCTACAGGAAAAGCTGCTATATCGGGACAATAAAGTCAAAGGAAATAGTACCTGGAGTGGCCGAGAAGAGAGAGCTCAACCACTGCACTTAAGGCAGCGGTGAAGACAGGAGGGCTCAGTTACCTTCATAAAGGAAAAGGAGCAATGGGCTGAGGTATTGAAGACAAAGGACAGAAGGGGAGCGACCGAGGAAGCGCCCATACCCATGATCAGCGTCGGGAAGCGTGGAAGACAACAGAGAGCTGCAGTGTGACCAATAAGTGGAAGTCCAAAGTACAGATAGGATGACTGTCACAATTAGGGTTTTTGGGTTACTGTTGGGATAGGCCCACAGTTTTGTATCAGGGCGAGACCATCGGGCCACCTATTTAAGCATGTATTTTGTATTGTAAAAGGTTAGACAGTACTAGAGATCAGAGTCAAAATAATAAAGAAAGAACAGTAGGAGGTATCCCTTACCACCCTTATACCCCACAGAAAGCAATCGAGACTTAGAATAATCCCACAGGAACTCCATCTAGTAGTTCACACACAGTCCATACTACCTCTACACCATCTACAGTTACACCGCCAAGTGGTAGTAACACAGCAAAGCAGAATCCACCATGTAGAAACAGAAGGGGGGATGATATGAAGTTACCTACCTTTAAGGGTACAGGGGCAGAAGACCCAGAACAACATTGGTTCCTATGTGAAGCTGTATGGACCATTAAACAGATCCAAGATGATAATACTAAACTTGTCCAGTTAGCTACTACACTTAGAGAACGAGCTTTAACATGGTATATGAAGTATACGACAGCACAGCCCAGAACGCTTGTACAGGTCAGGACCGCCATGATTAAGGAATTTAAGAAACCTAAGTCTGAGTCACAATGTATTACAGAACTTAAATACATTAAACAGTTACCCACAGAATCAGTATGGGATTTTGATCAGAAATTTAAAGCTCTTATAGACCAAGTTAGCTTTGACTTTGCGTCAGAGCAGCATAAGGAATGGTTCATCGCAGCACTGCTCCCTCACATTGGACTTCCACTAATGCAACAGAGACTCCATATGTAGGATGAAGCGTTGGATATGGAAATGAAACTAGAGGCTTCACCTCTAGCTGAGACTAGTACAGGTATGACAAACTTACAGAATCAGTTAGCCAATCTCACTTTACAGCTACACGAGATTAAGAAAGGAAAAGAGGTTGCACAAGAATTATGGTTTACAAAGTGTAAAGGACAGGGCCATACTAAAGATAACTGTCCAGTATTTTTTGAGTATCTAGCAAGTGGGGCTCCTAACCCCTTAATACAAACCCAAGGGCCATGGTGTGAAATCTATAAAACAAGAGGACATAGAACACAGTAATGCCCTTTACTTCAGAAGTATGTACAAACTCCTAAGAACTTATACTGTAACTTCTGTAAGTCAGTAGGACATGATGAAAATAATTGCAGAGCTTATGATCTCATGATAGAGAGAAAACATGACTTCTACAGAGTCCAGTCAGAGACATCAGGTCCAGCAGCAGGGCTACAGCATGAACCAACTCATGATGGACATGGTGGAGGATTTAGAGGACGAGGCTGTGGTGGAGGATTTGGCCATGGCTGTGGACCGATTATTTGTTACAACTATGGAGCCATAGGACATTACGCTAGGGATTGTCAGAACGCTACTACGACATGTAAATATTGCAATTCCTATGAGCATACTATAGAATAATGTCCTATCTTGATAGCCAAGAATAGGGACCCGAAGCTAGCAGTAAACCAGAATATTCAGCTTATTGCTGCTGAGCAGAAAGAACCAGAACCAAGAGTCAATATTGTGACTCGCAGCGGTGCTTATACTAGTAGGACATCGCAGGATACTGAAAAGAATACTGGTCCGGAGTGGGTTCGTAAAGCCACTGATAAATCAACACCACTCGACCTGCAAAAGAATAAAGAATGTTTCAGCAAGCTAAAACTTTCTTTACTGAACCTACACCATCAGGATCGCAGGTATTTCCTTGTAGGGGCGTACCGCAGTAGCAACATTGTGGTGTTAGTCCTATGCAGATACCGCAAGCTACCACATCGAGAAGGTGCGAAGAAGATGAGTTGACAGGAAGTATCCAATCCTTCCTGTGGAGCTTCCTGAAACTCGTACGAAATGAGAAAGCTATCAGAGAGCTTCAACGCATCATATACCAGTATCAACAGCCTTCTTCCGTGAGCACTACGCAGCGTGCTGTTCATAATATTATGGACCATACAAGAATAGGAAGAGAAATGAGACTCACAGCGCAAATTGAAGAATTTGAAATGGATGAGGTAATCCTAGATTTAGGATCAAAGGTAAATGTTCTGACTAAGCAGACATGGGAACAGATGGGTAGCCCTAAGTTAGCCAGATCACCTATCCATCTGCGACTAGCCAATCAGCAGAGGGTATCGCCACTGGGTCGATTACCGCAAGTACCAGTTGATATTGATGGAGTTCGCAGCTTTGCAGACTTTGAAGTCATAGAAATCATTGGCAATAGCAGACCGTACCCAACTTTACTAGGTATTGATTGGGGAATTGATAACATGGCTATTATCAATTTAAAGAAAAGACAAATGACCTTTGAGGATAATCAGATTTGAGTCATCGCACCGTCGGATCCTTTCCAGGGTCCTCGTTACATTAAACCTATCAGAGAAAAGGAAGAGGTGCGTAATATGGAAAGCCTCTATCAGATGACTGCTAACCCGAGTGATTATATCAACCCCACCGCAGAAGGAAATATTAGTTGGCGATGCGACAGCTCATGCACATCAGATTCAGATGTTGGCTTAGAAATTGGCAGAATAGACTTTATGAAGTCTCAGCTCGTAGATGTGCGTTTATGACTAAGTCACTGCGATGGATTGGGGCAGACATTAAGGATATTCCGTCATTTCATGGCTTAGCGGATGTTAATGACTTTTTACAACAGTTTGAGAAGGAAGTTCCTCATGGGAAGAGGATGGCAGCTATTGACCTTGCAGTCAAAGCCACACCTGCAAGATGGTGGCATACACATAAAGAACATATCACATCATGGGATGATTTTAAGAGACTGATGGCGATCAAATTCTCTAGTGACAAGGAGCCTTTACAGCAGAAATATACAGGAGAAAGTGACCCCAGGTCACATATTAATATTTGTGAACAGAGTTGGTTGGACATTCCAGAGGATGAATGGGTTCACCTATTCATTCACACTTTAGACACAGTTCCAAGGAACCGGTACACTGAGACAGAGTTGTGCAGAGGAACTATTACATGGCCAGTTATGATAGACAGCTTTCTACTCACTTTCACTTTTGAATCTAAGTATCCAAGCATTGATCAGGCCCTAGATGTCATAAAGAATAAAATATTTGATGACTATACCCTACCAATGTATGCTCAGCCTGATTGGGCCATTCAGTTAGAACATGCGCTAGAGTGTTACAACTCACAGAAGAGCCAGGTGATGAGGATGAGAATCCTCATAGTATCAACATTCCAAAGTCTGAAGGGACTCGTGAAGTTGAGGGACCAAAGCTAGAGATTCTAGCTATCACAGAGCCTATCAAGATTAAAAAGATCAATATTGGCACAAAAATAGAACCAAAGTTTGCCTCTATTGGAGACTATTGGGATGATGAAACATTAGGACACATCGCAGATCTATTACATGACTATCAGGACTTATTTCCCACTAAGTTCATAGAGATGAAGGGAATAGTAGGAGATTTGGGAGTCATGCACATACCTTTGAAAGAGGATGCTAGGCCAGTTAAGTAGCGTCCATATAGATTGAATCCTTGCTATAAAGAAAAAGTTAAAGATGAGATTGATAAGATGCTAGCAGCAGGCATTATTGAACCAGTAGAAGAAAGCGAATGGGTTAGTCCCATGGTTGTGTAGGAAAATAAAACTAAGAGAGAAATCAGGATTTGTGTCGATTTGCGCAAACTCAACGACGCATCACTTCATGACCCATTTTCGACACCTTTCACTAATGAAGTTTTAGACAATGTGGGCAGACACGAGATCATCTACTCATTCACTGATGGCTTTTTAGGCTATCACTAGATAAGAATCCATCCAGAGGATCGACATAAGACCACCTTTGCGACAGAATGGGGCTCATTCCAGTATACGGTAATGCCCTTTGGTCTTAAAAATGCACCAGCTATCTTTTCTAGAGTAGTAGTTGCTGTATTCAAGGAATACATTCATAAATTCTTAGAAGTCTATTTTGATGATTGGACTGTATTTGGATTAATCAAAAAGCACATAGGATATTTAAGGCTCATGTTAGAGAAATGTAGGAAATATCATATTTCTCTTAACTTGAAGAAATGTATATTCTGTGCACCATTTGGTATTTTGTTGGGTCATATTGTTTGTAGACAAGGCTTGATGGTAGATCCCGCAAAGATTGCCATCATTGTAAATCTTCTAGAACCTAACTCAGTCAAGCAATTGCGAACAATGCTTGGTCATACCGGGTACTATAGAAAATTCATCAAAGGCTATGCAAAGATCACAACACCTATGGAAAAGCTGTTAAAGAAAGACATGAAATTCCTATGGAATGAGGAATGCTAGCAGATTTTAGACACTCTTAAAGAGAAGATGGTCACGCACCCATCTTAGTATTTCCAGATTGGGACAATCCATTTCATGTACATGTGGATGCATCTGGCATCGCACTGGGGATTGTCTTAACACAGCCAGGAGAAGGGGGTATCGATCACCCTATTGTGTACTCCACCAGAAATTTATCTACGGCAGAAAAGAACTACACCACTACAGAAAGAGAAGGATTAGCTATGGTGTATGCTCTACAGAAGTTCAGGAACTACCTATTGGGTGCCCCATTCAAGATTTTCACTGACCATTCCACTTTAAAGTATTTGGTCAATAAACCAGTATTAGGAGGAAGGATCTGTAGATGGTTACTCTTATTTCAGGAGTATGATTTTGAAATTATTCCAGGAAAATTAAATGCCAGACCTGATCATCTATCGCGAATAGACTCAGGAGAAGAACCAAGTAATTTAGAGGATAATTTTCCAGATGCGCAATTGTTTTCTACCCAGATCGCAGATGAGTATTACGAAGATACTATCCACTTTCTCACTACAGGGTGGGCACCAGTTGAGTTTACTAAATAGCAGAAGAAACAGTTAGTTGTGAAAGCATCAGATTTCACTTTAATCGCAGGACATTTATATAAGTTAGGTCTAGATGAAGTCCTGCGCAGATGCATGATGCCGCACGAGAAAGAGGCCATTATCAGAGAAACACATTCAGGTACCGTAGGAGGTCATTTCACAGGAAATCTGACTGCGCAGAAAATTCTAGCTGCAGGATTATGGTGGCCTACCTTGCACAAAGACACTAAGGAGTTTTGCAGATGCTGCGATATCTACCAGAGGGTAGGAAAACCTTTGCAGAGAGATGAAATGCCACTGCGACCACAGATTACACTGTGGGCATTTGACAAGTGGGCTATAAATTTTTTAGGTCCTATCAACCCACCAGGAGAATGATCTGGTGTGAGATATATCATCATAGGAACAAAATACCTCACCATATGGGTAGAGGCCAAAGTAGTAAGGAATTGTGATGCTGCTACAGATGTATAGTTCATTCTTGAAAACATCATTAGTAGATTTGGATGTCCAACAATTTTGATGAGTGATCAAGACACACATTTTCTGAATCGCACTATTGAGGCCTTGTCGGAGGAATTTCAGATACATCACTATAATAGCATTCCCTACCACCCACAAGCTAATGGCATGGTGGAGGCTTTTAACAAGATTATAGAAAATTCTCTTACTAAGATCTGTAACAGCCAAATAAATGATTGGGACCTCAGGGTTAATGCTGTATTATGGGATTATAGAACTACATGCAAGAAACTTACAGGACACACACCTTTCAGCTTGGTGTATGGACAAGAGGCTATTATGCCTATGGAATATATTCTTTCCAGTTTAAGAATTGCTCAAATTACTGAGATGGCTGATACAGATACGATGAATGACAGGTTAGCGCAGCTGCTTGCCTTAGAAGAAGACAGATTCATCACAGGATTTCATCAAAAAGTGCAGAAGGCATGAGAAAAAGCTTGGCATGACAGGCACATCAAGAGCAAGATTTTTCAGACAGGAGACCTAGTGCTCCTTTATGACAGCAAGTTTGTTAAGTTTCCAAGGAAGTTCAAGAGACATTGGTTGGGGCCATATCAGATTCAGCAAGTTAGAGAAAGAGGTGTCGTCCAGTTTAGTAAACTGAATGGGGAGCTTGTTCCTACTTTCATTAATGGTAGTAGGCTTAAGATTTATAGTGACAACCACTCCACCTCTCAATCTTAATGCAGGGAACTTCCTGTGCAGATGTCCAGTGTAGTTGAAAGGAGACATCGCACCTAGAACTAGTCTACACCCCCCAAAAAAAAATGTGTGTTTATTTTGCGCAAGTTTTGAACGTTGCGGAGTTTCAACAACTTGGCGTGAAACTTTTTGGTTCAGAACAATGTGGTGTGACATCACAGCGATGCGATGTCCCCGTGCCATGTAGACAATTTTGGAAAGGGACAGAGGGCCAGTCACGTCACCTTCTGCCAAGCAGTTAATCCGGATACGAAAGCTATCCGTTGCCCTAGATTTGGAAACAGTACAATGATTTTCCCATATTTGGTAAATCTTGGTCGAGACTGACGCCTGTGCATAATTTTCAAAGGAAATTTGATCGAATTTTCAGCAATTAATGAGGATCGAAACGATGGGTGTTGTCTTGTCCACGCAATAAATGCTACCGACGGGTCCAGCCTAAGTGACCGTTACTTCAGAGATTATTGCCTTCATTATAAGTACATAGATCATTCACACAGAAGGGTTACTTTAGCGATTTCTGAGAGTTATAGAGAAATTTGTAAGAGTCTTTCTTGAGTAGAGATACTTCAGTTACAGAGTGCTAGTTTCCCCAATTTCGCAGCAATTGCCAGTGCAGAGTATTGCACCAAGTGGTGTATGTCCGAGAAGGAACCTTCAGAAGACGTTGTATGACGATTCCAGCGTGGTGGCCTCCTGTCTGCTATGAGGACTCCACCTAGGGTTGTGAAATTAGGTGCACCATAGGTCAGACAGATGCTAAGGATGAGGAGTCAAGCTCAGGTAGCACTAGTACACAAGCGCGGATTTTTCCACGGAGGTTTTCCATGTTTCTTACTTTTTGGTGTAAAATATGATGTAACAGGAATGAGGCGTCGCTGTATCCACGCTTATCCATCGCTGTATCCATGCCTGACTCTTATACGTCACTATATCCACGCCTAAACTCTTGGACATCGCTGTATCCACGCCTGACTGTCTCTATAGCGACGACACCGTCTTTTGTTGACTTTTTACAATAGTCAAGTTGACCTAGGGTTATTGGGATATGTATTCACTTCTCATCTCTACGGTTGACCTATTTTGGATGCCTCCTAATTGGTTTCAATTCCAAATAATGTTCTCCCAGAAAAGTATGGACCTCTTAGGGTTTTTATGAAATTGTCTCCCAAGATGGATCTCACCTTTAATCTTCTCTAGCTATGGTTACTATGAGGTTTTTGGTGAATATTATTGGTCCATCCCATATTTTATAATTATTTTTCTTTTGATTTTATAACTTTTTTATGACTTTGTTCACCTCATACCATTGCGTACATTATGGTGACTTAGTTAGGTGTGGGATCAAGAGAGGGAGTTAAACCTTGGAATAATTGAAGTCTTGGTGTCCTCATGGACATAATAAAATTACCTCTATCTAAGTTATCCACTGGTGAAGTTTCCATGCAATTATTTTAAGATATGGAAAAGTTATCAATGTTTAAGTGACTAAGGTGACATAAATGATAGAACACATCCCAATGAGGCGAGAGAGTTAAATTTTACTCTAGCACTATGAGAGAGAGAGTATAATGTTGAATAAGAGAAAGGAGAGATAGAGAGTTAAACTTGTCCATGGTGAAATTCCCAATGAGGGTAGAGAGTTAATTTTGTCTATGGTGTGATTCCTAAGGAGGAGAGAAAGTTAATTTTTCATGGCACAAGGAGAGAGAGTTGAATTTTGTGTAGGTGCTTAGGTTAAGTTATTCATGGAAAAAATCCCAAGGAGGATGGATAGTTAAATTTTTCTATAGAACTATTGGCTAGAGGGAGCAATTTCCAAAGCTAAGGGGTAGTCCAAGGGTCATGAAAGGACAAATGACTAAGGAAGGCTCCCACCTTGAATTTTTCACCCCTATTTTTTACGAGAATATATCATAATTTGTAATAATAACGTTATAGGGTGTAAGAGAGTGTCATAGGAAATATTGGAAGTGTAATAGAGTGTCATAGGTACCTATTGGTGGTGTAACAACATCTTGGATTCATTGTAACTCCCCCTCTTTTGGTTTCAACTCCATTCTTACCCCCTCATTGAACCCATTCGAAATTTAAGAGTTAGAGAGAGCTCGTGAGGGGTGAGTGAATTTCTTTTTTGGGGTTGAGAGAGCTTGGATAAATTTTCTAAGTGTTTGGAAAATCCTACCACCCTTGAGTGAGGGTTTTAGAGAGAGTATGTTCATGGGAGTAAGGTTGAGTGTTTGATTTGCAGTTTGAAGGATTGAATAATGCTATTGGACACTTATTGTAGGCTACAACACTTCCCTCTTATTATCTTTCTCTCATTTCCCCTTATTTATTTTTTAGCCCATTCCCCCAAGGGTGGGGTTTGAGCTTATTTTTCAATGAAAATGAATAAATCACAAGGGGAAACCGTATAAATTTTTTCCTCTCTATTTTTTAAAGATCAAATAACCATGAAAAAAGATCCACTACCTTCATTGCTCATCTATCTATAGTTTTAAGGGATTTAGAGCTCATTTTCATCTTATTTTGATTATTTTGAAGGCGATGACTAAAAACCTCATTTTTTTGTAGGATTGAGATTACATTGATTTTATTTTGACCCCATGGGCTTGTGGATTTGAAATTATAAGGACGTTAATGGTTTTGGTGAAGAAAATTGACCCTGGATGAGCTGCTTCCAATCCCTTATTCATTGGAACTAGGAAAAATAGCGCGGGGAATCCTCCAAGCCAAAATTATCGATCTTCGATCAAGATCCCTAGAGCTTCTCACTCACGAAATATATGCCATAATGATAATTACCACTAACCAATCCATTGGCCGACGAAAGCCAAGAGAAGTCAAGAATTCAGTCTCAAGAAATCTTCCAAAAATCTTGAACCCCCAAAAGGTCCTCCTCCATTTATTTTATAATAATCTCAATAAATCGTTATAGGTTACAATATGACCCATCATAAGGTTTGAAGAAAATGAGATGGGTTGAGAATAGCTATCAAGAAACTTAGTAAAGGAAGTGCAAGAAACAATAAAACCATTCCTCACAATTCATGTGTAAAATGACTAAACTCTAGATTGGGATTAAGAATATCTAAATAAAGAAGATAAATTCTATTCTAAAGGAGAAGGTTGACACAACAGAGAGGATTCTCACAAGTGGAGGCTCTAATATTAAGTTAAAATATATCATATATGGAAAAATTCAGGAATCATTCATTGAAGAGTATATAACGTTGAAAAGAACTATAACAATCCACTATGAAGCATCCTCTCTTCAAAGGTTATAGTTATTTAGGGAGCATCACATGAATGGATTGGAGAAAATATTCTACAAGAAATCCTAGTCGCAAATAGAAATATCTTCATGAGGAGAGTGACTTGTTTTCTTTCAAAGTGATCTAGTGGTATTAGATTATTCCACTAACAATTTATATTGAATCACTTAGCATAGTTATGGTCATTATTTTTGGTTTATTGGCCATGTTAACATGATATCATACTTTTAATTCAAGTACGATTTTACATGTGTGATTTCATCCAAGTTTTTCCGCCCTCCAATTTCGTCCCTCACAACCCCTAACGCATTTGCAGGTCCTCACAATTTCGTCCAACCCTCCAATTTGCAGGCCCCGAATGCGTTGGCTTCACAGTTTCTGGGAGCTGGAGAGAGTTCCTCCCCTTGGCTAGGAGCTCGAGAAAGCCCAGGTGAACGCATTTGCAGGTCCTCACAATTTCGTCCAACCCTCCAATTTGTAGGCCCCGAACACGTTGGCTTCACAATTTCTGGGAGTTGGAGAGAGTTGCTCCCCTTGGCTAGGAGCTCGAGAAATCCTAGGTGAACGCATTTGCAGGCTTCCTATCACCCTCTAATTTCATCCATGAGCATCGAACATGTCTGGCTAGGTATGTCTTTTGGACTGATAGCTACCATCCGATTTTCAGTATATGTTAAAGTGAATTCGGTGGATGAAGCATTCTAGTCACATATCTAGATCAAGACCGATCTTTTAATGCTTCCACCTTTGATTTTGAGACCCTTTTGGGTTCTATCCTCCTCGTGGCTTCGGATTCACACTATCTATTGCTCGATTGGGGTTTCTGTGAATCCAAGAAAATTAGCAGGCTTATGAAATCATTTGGTTATGCTGTTTCACATGGTACTGAAACAAGGCAGCTTTGCTTTGACAAGTACATTTGGGAGAGGAAAACGATTCATCCTTTTGTGCAACATTTTGTTAACACAGGATTCCATTCCACATTTCATGGTATAGACGGTAACATTTCTGTGAGTCCATAAACCTTATTATGCTCTTGTACAGTAAATCTCCAAAGGCAGGAAATGCTAAAGAGGAACTGCCACGACTGAGTTTATTGTGCACTGTCTATGAAAGATAACAAGCTTGCAGTGTTCTTAATGCCCTAGCCTCTTGGACTCTAAAACCCAAATCTAATAGCCTTTCCTTTTGTCTGCCCTATTAAATTTCAAAAACTGAAAACCCTCTTCATAAGACCCTAATCAACTAAAATTCAGATGTTGACCTTCAAAAAGGCTTCATATGCCTTCATTGGTCACTCCTTTTAACGCGTCTTCTCCTATTCTACATCCCCATACTCAAACATTGACGTAATTCTATCATCTACCCCTCAACGTCATGCAATCCTATTATACTGTTGTTGTTTTAAGGCCATTGCAGCTTTGAAACAGGTTTGATATACCCTTGTTATGACCTCATCTCATCTCTAGATTCCCTTTCCATCTCCCTTCAACCCAAGAATCACCTCAACGCTGACTCAATACACCCTTTCAAACCTTGACATCTGTAAGAATTGCAAATTTGCAATCAGTTTCCACTGTAAATAGAACATATGGAGTGTTTCTCATTGCCAATAATACATTTTCTACCCCTATGATGGTCAAGCCCATCAAGCAGGTGATGTGTTCAAAGCCATTCATTTCTTAATATACTAGTAAACTAATTGTTTAGTCATGCAGAAGCACTAAGAAAACACAAATTTTTAGTAATGCAAAAGAAATTCAGATAAATATTGCTGAAGCTTGGCCCAATAGATAATATCAATTGAGCAGGCTATTTTTAGAGGGAACTGATGTAGAGAACCCTGCATGCAACTAATTATACACATCCCCAAAACAAAAACACAAGCTCATGCTAATGTTTAAGATGATTCTTCTTCCATGGATGCTAGATGCCTGTCCTCTCACCTTTCTTAATCCTAGAGGTGGCCTTCTCTGATTTGAAAAAATGACTACTTATTTCTTGCTATTATTCCTTTGTATTTGCTCTTGTGCATTGAGAACCCTGCTGCAGTGCACATGAAAATGTTTTACGGTAATGTACCCCTTAACATCAGTATACACAGTGACCGTGGAAGGTCACACGCCATAATGCCTCCACAGGTAATTGTTAAATATTTCAGTTTTTTCTATCCACAATTATGTACATAGATTTTATTGATTGATTTATTGTGCCAAGGTCATAGCCGTGGAAGGTCACCCGCGGTGTCGGTGCAGCATGTACGGGGTGACAGTGGGAAGTCACCCGCAGAGCCCCAGCAGGTACGGGGTGACCGTGGAAGGTCACCCGCGATGTCTCAGCAGGTACGGGGTGACCGTGGGAAGTCACCTGTAGTGTCTCACCAGGTACGAGGTGACCGTGGGAAGTCACCCATGGAGCCTCAGCAGGCACGGGGTGACTGTGGGAAGTCACCAGCCACTACGCCGCATCCAGTAAGTTTTATTGATACTACAACAATTATTTTACAGGTGAACAATTTTTGAATGATGTTACAATTAATTTCCTTGATTTTATTGTTTCATGCTTTTAGTTCGGTGCACTAGATGTGGATGACAATGTAAGTGAGGAATAAATTTTCACCTCCCTAGACCCAATGAAAATGGTCTATTTGGCCCTCAAAAGGGAAAACAAGGATTTACTGGGCTTTGCTTGCAAATGGCCCAAGACAGATGATGACAAGGCAATGATAATGGAGCTACAACAAAAAATAAAGGGTTATGCGGTAAGTGTCATCGATTACAATTTTTATAAGCTTTAACATGATTTCATATTTGATGATATGTTTTCTATTATTGCAAATGTTCTTATCAACTCGATGTTTTCTGTATGTAGGAATATTTGGAACCCCAGGCTAGAGAACCTGCAAAGACAGGTATTGGTAGTAGTGACCATCCATTGCATAAAAAAGATCGTCAAAGCAAGGTACCAATGAGGATTTTTGAGGATTGCCTCGAAGCCAATGATGAGGGCAATGATGATGAGATGGAGCATGATGATGAGATGGAGCCACCTGGGACTCCACATGACGCTGGAGATGAACCTACTATAGATGGCCAAGAAACTTTTCCTGGAGTAGCACGAGTCAAAAGCACCATATCACTAGATGTGACGTTTCTAGTTGATGGAGCATGTGTTCCTATGAAAATACAAAAGATGGCAGGTGTTTTTTAATTGTTTTCATCTATGTTTTTCATTAAATTGAAATGGACATATTCTGAAAATATTGTAAATTAAGCTGTAAATGTTTATGTAGGCAATAATGTCTTCTACAGACACTTAAATGACATAGCATTGGAGCTGTTTGGGCCCACCATTCACATAGGGTGGCAAAAACAAAACAACAATTTAAAAGATGAATTGATTAGACACATGATTTACTTGTTCGGTGACACTTTCAACAAGAAAGTGGTTTTAAAGTTAGCTGGAGATGGTTTGAAATATACTAGGGCCCAATATCAGGGAAAACTGGCAGATAACCCCAAGCATGAGCGCCCTCCCATGGTACCAAAGAAAGAGTGGAAGGCACTTATGGCTGATGCCAAATTTATTTTGTTAAGAAATCAAGGAAAACAACCACGGACTGATAAAGCAAGGTACATGACGTATAATTATACTATTGCGATATGCTCAATTTTATTTTATGTTTTGTGTCAAGCAACAAATCATACATTTAACATATGTCATAAATTTCATAAACAGGTTTCCTGACACCTCCAAGGAAACCAAGGCAAGAATGGATAAGGTTGGCTAGCATAAACTGGGCAAGGGTGGCTACAGAAAACTAAGGCACTGAATCGTAAGAATTTGCAATATTCCTTTTTATAAATTTTTGAAATCTTACCAAGTGTTGGGGTTTGAGATTTGTGCCTGCTAATTAAATTCATAGTTTTCTTAGAATAGTTTTCATTGTTTTTAAGCATATTGAACAGTATTGAACTTTAAGTTCTTGAGTCCTTTTAGACTAGCACATAATATGCTGCGTCCTCTCTAATAATAAACTTCTCTTTGCAATATTGCAGGGAAGTATGTTCGCAGATGCCGCCACCAAGGAAGACCTCAAGATTGGTTTCAAGTATGGTTTTGAAAGTGTGGTTGAGCATAGAAAAAGCTTGGGGCAGACTCCAATCAGCCCAATTGTGGGAATGCAGGTAAATAGAATGAATAAGGACATTTATCATTTATGCAGGTATTCATGATCAAAATGCAACTAGTGGACAACTCTTGGCGATCTTTTACTTTCAGGTACAAATTTCAGTAGTCTTATAAAACTTTTGTGTCGTGGTATTTCATATGTTGCTTTTGTCTCATGGTCTTTCATACCTTCTATTTGTAGATTTTCTGAGCGTTTCCTAGAGATTTGGATAGGTTTCTGAGCATTTATATCTCACTGGACTCCTATACATCGCTAGACCCTTGTTATCCTTCATTAGGCCTAACGCTGCTCCTAAAAGTATTCCAAGTAGAACTCATATTTCAAGTGTAATGTAAGTTAAAGATCCTTGGCTAGGT
>LPNX010816298.1:35633-57037 GCA_001517045.1 Pseudotsuga menziesii | reverse complement strand
AGCCATTGTTCCCATTAGCTTCAATTGGTGCTGAATTTGCAGGAGGTTCCTCTGTTATATCCTCTAATTATGACCTCACAAAGGCCTCCCTTGAACCCATTCTATCATGCCCATCTCCTCTTTGATGGCTACACTGTTTCCTGAAGAAAAAATCATATTAGGAAAGATATGATGTGCTCTCAGATAGTTTTTCAGGATTAGGTACTCTAGTGTCAAATTGGAAAATGCCTCATATCCCATAGCCAGTTGAGGATTGGCATGTCCTCCTAAGACAAAACTTGTAGAAATATATAAGTCGAAGGGGTGCCAGTCTGTAGCAAGTAAGAGAAATTAGATATGTCTAAAGTTGAATTTCAATAGACCTTCATGAGGGGATTCAACTACCATTGTGGTGGATTGTCATTTTATGAAAATGAGATTTACATACCAAGCATAGCTGAGTTCACAATTTCATAGGTTGCAGTGCCACTTGATATTAGCATAATATTTGTAACATATATCATTTGCAAGCTTGGTGTTGAGATTGTAAATCTACAACATTTTTAAATGCTAGCTAGCTCCTCAAACAAATGGATTTCCATTTCAGTTGCATTTCCTCATTAGAGCCACTGCATAAGTGAAACTCCTATAATTTCAATGCAAGGAAGCTACCTCTCTTATCATTGACCAAAGATATGGAATTCTCCGTTGACTAAGTTCATTATAAGGCTAGAAGCCTGCTTGAACCATTGTAAGTATATTGTCTTTACATCAAGTGTCAAGGATGATGTGCTAATGCTTAGCAAGGGTATGTTGTACCATGCTGGTTTAATGGTTCTCAAGTTGAAAAGCATCTAAGCATTGGTTTCATAATATGGGAGCTCCAACTAGAAGAGATGTTGAAGCAAACAACATTATTAATCAAATGTATGGGAGCTCGAACTAGAAAAGATGCTGAGAAAACAACACTATAATTCAAATGTGCATATAGGGATACAAGCCTATACTTCAAAAACTTTTCTTGCAGGTTATTGATAATAAAGACTGGTTTCTAGAGATGTTGGTTCAAATGGTAAGTGTATTTCTTGATATGAGATTAGTAAGCCTAGAGTAAGTGTGTTAAGATCTGAAAATTTGTGATATAATGTGATGTAAGGGGCCAATCATGTACATTCTCAACAATAGATCTAGTACTATGTGGAAAATTTTTATTCACTTAAATCACCATTTCAAGTACTAAGGCATCCCATCCATTTGTTGAGTCGCATATTTACTTATTGACTTAAAGAGTCTTTGAAGACCTAGTTGGCAGCTTTAGCAAACTTTCAATTGCATGACCATTTTGGTTTGGAAAACAAATCTTGTTAGTTGTGATTTACATTTGTATTGTGGACCTCATTATAGCCTTTGATTCAAGCAGCTTTGAGCCATATGCAGGGGAATGTTACAATAATGCAAAGTTCAATCAGTTGTTGGGAATCATGCCTGTGTGATTATGGATGTCAACCAATTACAAAACTGGTCTAACTTTCAAGCAACTCTAAGTGAGATTGTCACAAACCAAAGTCTAAGGCCTTTAGCACTCATCAATTTTTCACTTTTAGTCAAATGCTTTTATTTTCATTCAAGGGAGATGCTCCTTGCATTTATGTGGCTTGGAACCATGAGTATCAGATTTTACTTATTCTACGAAGTCAAATACTGCATTTACTATAGTATTCAGGAAGCGTAGAATTTACATTTTGACCCCAAAGGAGCAACAAAGCCAACAAAGTAGGCCATGGCTTTAAACATAGCTTTCAAACATTCACATTCATGTCTTTCTTTTGGCTTCTCCTCTTACCATTATAGATCCACCTTTTAATGATAGATTAATATTTCTTTCATAAGATTGATATTAGGCAGAGGATTCTTCTGTCGAATCACATCAATTACTTTTCCTATGTGATCTCACATCATGTATTTTCCTAGAATCTCTTTGTTTGAAAGATTTTGGTGATGGAAATATATGATTAAGTGATCTCTAACAATATATTTTGCATCAAGGCAATGATTGAACATTCATATATGCAAACGTTACACATAGTATCTGACTGTTAGTGGGAAATTCAAACTCTAAAGGGTCAACACAGTCCTTGGCAGAGATATGATAGTCCCAAGCGTGTATTCCACTTGAACAAATGACTGTAAAAAATGATGTAAATTCTAGATCTGAAATCACAATAATAAAATATATCCACCACAACTTCTAGCTCATCAGTAGTTTCTAATGAAGATATTAAATACAAATGACTGTCAAAGATATACTTTCCAGCTTATTAGATTATCACTTCAAGTTTACAAAACGATATCTTCCAACTCTTCAAAATTGTTGTAACATAGGCTAAGTGTATGAGAACTTCCTTTTGTATTTGTTTGCCAACAACCGAATGATACAAAAGATTATGTTATGACAGCCCCAAACAGATGTGTATATGTGCCTAGCTAAATTGACATTAATGAGGAAGAAGCTAGGTGTTAGGAGATTGTTTGAATAGACGTGATGGGTAATAGAATCCCCGTCGCAAGTATAGCATCCCCGTCACTATTCCTGGGGTTTGCATTTAAAAAAAAAAAAACTTATACAAAGTGTGGATACAGCGACGACCAGGCGTGGATACAGAGACAGCAAGGCATGGATACAGAGACAGAAAGGTGTGGCTATAGCGACGTCTTATTCCTGGGTTTGCATTTAAAAAAAACAACCTTATACAGAGCGTGGATACAGCGACGACCAGGCGTGGATACAGAGACGACCAGGCGTGGATATAGAGACGTCTTAGACATCTAACGAAATATAGAACATTGTTGCTCTTGCAACGCAAATTAGGGGTCGTCTCTATTGCGACGGAATTGTTTCCATGGAAAAAAAACACTTAGACGTGGAAATATCCACGCTTTTCCATGGATATTGCCACGTTTTGCCATGGCAAAATTGATCACTTGTACTAGTGTAGTAGAAGAGTCTATCCCAGAGCAGGAAGAAGAAGTTCATATGGGAATAGTATACATCGTGCCATGAGTTGAGGATGCACCAGAGGTAACCATTTCCAAGGGTGCTAAGTTTCCCATTCCGCTACCGTCGATTGACCCTCATGTAAAGAAAGATGGAGACCTATTAGGATATGTCCCTCTGCTCAAATTTATAGACTATAGCCTTGGAGATAGCAAGACATATCCTCAGTTTCAGCCGAATCAGTATCTTACGGTCTAGAGGAACTTGAGGACTGATGCAGATGAGTTTGTTCCTATGGGACATGTCCAAATTCTTGAGCGGTCAGGCTTGCTCAATTTGTTGAGAATACCACATTTTGGACGAGGTGCAGAGGTTAATGCCATGGTGCGTGTGCTACTTTTTCATGTACATGGAGGTTACCTCTGGTTGGGTAACTGGGTTGACTTGAACGTCGATCTGATACACCGTATCAATGGGTTGTCCAAGAGTGATAAGGACCTTCAAATGCATATATCAGGGAAGAGCAAGGATTCCAAGCTACCAGCAACCCTAGTTAACAAGTATACGCTACAGAGAGGAGGTCGAGCTTATGACTTCAAAGCACTAGCAGACGATACACTCAGATTCATAGCCAGTCTGCTCGTAGGTAGACTGTTAACTAAAGTTCACCTGAAAGAAGTCACAGGATCAGTTATTCACCTTGCCATACAAGTTGCAGAAGGTGAACAATTTAATTGGTGTTTATTTTTATTAAATATTTTTCTTCAAGATTGTTTGACAGCACAGGACGAGCCGAACCACCCCTTCCATTTCTCGTGGCTACTTATATTATGCACATTCATCGGGTGGAAAGAGCCACCACATACCCAGTTTCTACAGCTACGAAGCAGCGAGTGCAGAGGCGTGCGCTATGCAAACTTATGGGAGAGCAATAGCCCAGCCAAGAAAAAGATCAATATGATAGTATTTTATGAATACTATAACCTGTTGAAGAGAGTCATCCAGGAGACACTGTGGATCAGCACGGAGATTGTGGACATGTATGATAATCGGCTTGATTTCATGGCAGACAGCCATACAATCTATCTGAGGCCAAAAGGGTTTAGAATGGATAACTTGGATGTTGGTTCATTCAGGATGACAGCGCAGGATGTTGAAGATGTTATCAAAGACTTTGATGAAGAATGGAAGAAGGCATTAGAAGATGCCGCAACAGGAAATGTAACAATAGATACCGCACCACTAGGCCCATTAGACAAAGGAAAAGGTCAGGTGGGTGTCAAAACAAAAGACCCAGTAGAAGTGCCACCAGCGGCACAAAAGAGGAAAGATGCAGAAGAGGTGCCCCCAGAGGCACCAAAAAAAAAAAGTCAAAGCTTCAAATCCAACTACAGAGACCGTACTAAAAGAGGATGACTATGAACTCATCACAACGAGATTGTAGGAGGCGTTGCGAGACTCATTTCAGGCGATGCAGACATCGTAGGACAAGCTGCAGAGCACGGTAGATCAGTAGGTTCTGGAGTTGAAGGCACTAACTAAGAAGACTACCACGATGCAGCTTCCACCAGTCAAGGCGACAACAGGGGAACACTCACAACAATCAATTTCCCACGAGGAAGTCTTTGCAAAGGATCCCATCAATACACTGTTAATACCGCCAGGGAGCATCCGATTCCCTGCTTCACTGATCAATGTGCAGATACAGATTAGACACCCTGTCGAGGTTAATCTAGCACAATTCCTTGTTGATCAACTACAGATGATCCAGTAGTAGATAGCCGCAGAGCTTAGGGATAGAGAGATGGCAACTTATAAACAGAACACGCAGCTGAGACAACAGAATGCAGAGCTCACTGCAAGATTTTAGACAAAGGCAGAGGAGTTGAGAGTATACGAAGAAAGAGAACAGGATCTCAGTCAGGTCCTGCAGAACATCGCACTGGAGTTACCCCAGTGTAACATAGATTTTGCCTTACCTCTACCACAGAAGGTAAGAAGAATTGCAGATAGAGAAAAGGCTCTAGAAGAGATAGTGGCCAAGATGGAGGAAGACCACAAAGCACAGATTGTTGAGCTTGAAGCTCAAGCACCGGGCACACCTCACGCAGACAAGGAATCAAGGGTAGAGGCCTTTAGACTCACTTCAACACAGATGAAGTGTCGCATAGATGAAGCAGAGTCATTACTAGCTAATGAGACGAAGACATGGTCAGAGCTAGACGAGATCCCAGAGAGACTGGAATTGTAGTAGAGCATCCAGAACATAGAAAAGGCCACAACAGCAATGAAGGAACAATTCAAGAGCTTAGGAGCTCTTGAAAAGATGAAGAGGACGATAGAGATGAACCATTTGCACCAGGAAGCGCAGCGGTTAAGAGAAAAAGAGATACAATTCAATATCCTGCTTCAACCATATGAGGAACAAATCGTAGAGCTGGTTGATGTGGTTGAGCAGAGAGTCAAGGAGTTCACTACAAGCAAAATTGAAATTGATGACACAGAAGACTCCATCATTAGTCAAGCTATGCTCGAAGCGACACAAGACAGTGTTGAAGCTATGGACAAAGAAGTCACAGGAATTCAAGAAATATTTACAAGGACTTCACAGGAAGCCAAGGAGAAGCTATAGTAAGAGAAGCTAGCTATTAGTGGCTCGGGGACGAGCCACAAGTAAGTGTTGGGGGATTATTGGAGCAGGGCCCCGCAGCTATAGGAAAAGATGCTATATCGGGACAAGAAAGTCAAAGGAAATAGTACCTGGAGCGGCCGAGAAGAGAGAACTCAACCACTGCACTTAAGGAAATGGTGAAGACAAGAGGGCTCAGCTACCCTCATAAAGGAAAAGGAGCAACAGGCTGAGGTATTGAAGACAAAGGACAAAAGGGGAGCGACCGAGGAAGCGACGCCCATACCCACGATCAGCGCCGGGAAGCATGGAAGACTGTAGAGAGGTGCAGTGTGACCAGTAAGCGTCAGTCCAAAGTACAGATAGGCCGACTGTCACAGTTAGGTTTTTTGGGTTACTGTTGGGATAGGCCCATAGTTTTGTATCAGGGTGAGACCTTCGGGCCACCTATTTAAGCATGTATTTTGTATTGTAAAAGGTTAGACAGTAAAGAGAAAGATAGCTAGTTGTTTAGTCATCTGTATTGTAAAATATTGAGAAAGGGTCGAGCTCTGGTTCTGTATTCAGTCTGTATTATCTTACTGTAACCAGTAGCTGGCTCCTTGAGCATGAATGTAACAATCTGCAGGGATTGAGAGAGACAGAGAGAGATGAAATATTGTAAGGAGAAAGAAGAATAGAAAAGAGAAGAGATCTAAGAGAGAAGGGCTCTAGTTGAGAATGTGCAGTTTCCCAGAAGATCTCAAGCTGCATAATAGGTTGCAGCGGAACTGTGTTTACTCTCTCAAGATATAATATAAAAACCAGTTCCTGTGGACATAGCTCCCCCCCCCTTGGAAGTGAGCCACGTAAAATCCATTTGTTGTGTGACTATTTCATGTGATTGTGTTTACTTATTTGCTATCTGTTACCTGTTACATGAGCTTTGATTAACAGTTAATGAATGTATGTATGCTATCCATCATTTCACAGTAATATAGAAGGTTAAATGCGAGTTGGATGTGTTAAGTATTCTACTTATGAGTTTATCAGTGCTTGATTCAGACCATAACAGTTACTGTGTTAAGTGATTCCCGTATATTTAGTTCAATAAGTTGAGCGCAATAGATGTTAGCATAATAGACTGAAGAAGCTTAAGTAAAGTTGTTTAACACCCTTGCGAAGGTTAACTGAGCTATTAGAAAGAGAAAGGAGTCATTGGACCTTGAGAGTTGGAGAGTCCTATTGAGTCTTACTATAGAAGCTATCACAGCACAGAGAGGTGATATCGCACTGTCGGAGGAGCCGCGGTGTGGGATATCGTAGGTATAGAGTCGAAGAGAAAGAGAAGGTTTGCACATCACCCTAGAAGCTATGATGCGATAAGACTCAGTCTAATAGCAGAACCACCTGGGAGAGAGGAGCAGCATCTCATAGAGAGATCTCGCTGGTTAGCAAAGAACAAGAGAAACCTAGGATGCTACAGAACCTGGTTGAGGACACCCGAGTCTCCATCCAACCCATCCAGATTAATTTGGGTGAGACTTCAGGTCATTCTGCGGTCTGTCGCTGAAAGGGCCAGTGAGCTAGGGGTTTTGTTGGTACAACACAGTAAACCTGGGTCTGCCCATAGTAAACCAACAACTACCTAAAGGAAACCTTTGAAATAGATGATTGGGCCAACTTCATGAGAATGAATAAATGGGAATATTTATTTAACTTACACTTCCGACCTTTAATTGGGATGACAATGTCAACACATCAAATAGCACATGCAAAGGAAAAACAAGGGAATGACAAGTTCCCATTACTATTTTGATTGAGTTCTCAATATCTACCTTTGCTCCCAAAATAGAAAATCATTAATTTCAAGTTTAGTTTTTTTCACTTCTTTGAACTTCTAGGTTCCCAATTTTGCTAGTGAAGGGGTCCTATTAGTATTTAGTGGCATTTTTAATATGTACCTTTATGTCAATAAAATTTCATTTTACCAAAAAAGAAAAATCAATAATTTTGGAGGTAGTCAATGTTTTAGATTTTTACCAGTTACAAGCTACCTAAAATTGAGAAATACAAGACTCAAGTCCCTTTGCAGTCTAAAATTGGGTTAAGTTGAATAAATAAAATGAAAAACATAGTTGAAGCTAGAAACATGATCTCTTCATGAACTTCTTAAACTCCTACTATGATAGGAAGCACAATAATAAGATGTACTGGAGTTAACCTGGTGGGTCCACATGAACCACAAAGAGGGAAAGGGTAACCAATAAGGGGTGCATAAATGTTCTACAATCCCAGCTAGAACACCAGCTGAGATGGGAGATCAAAATATAGAGTCACCTGAGACATCCCAATGTACTTCGCTTGTATGGATACGTTTATGATCAAAATTGTGTCGATCTCATTCTTGAATATGCTCCAAGAGGTGAGAAGTACAAAGAGTTACAACATTGTAAGTGCTTCACTAAAAAACACGCAGCTCCTTACATTTCATCATTGGCAAGGCTTTACTCTTATGTTATGAAAAGCATGTGATACATCGGGACATCAAGCCAGAAAATTTGCTAATTGGTTTTAAGGGTGAACTTAAAATTGCATATTTTGGATGTTCTGTGCATACCTTTAGTAGAAGGCATAGTATGTGTGGAAGCTTAGATTGTTTGCCCCAAGAAATGGTTGAAAACAAGGAACGCAATACTACATTTGAAATTTGGATCTTGGGAATTATTTTTGGTTCAAATGGAAATAATACCTAGCTCATCATCAACGAGGAAGGGAGATAAAGCAGGGAGTATACAATGAAAGACTGTCCCTAAGTAGGGATTTAAGTAGCAGTTAATCAGCCAAGCAACGTTACTGGGTAGGAGGTTTGGGTAGGCCATGCTTTCATTTTTCCTTGATCAACATGAGTTTTATATAAGAAACATTGGATCTTATCATCTTTTTCATATTGATCGAAAATAGGAACCCAACAATGACCCGATGAGTTGTTTGCATAATGAATTTAGAACAAGTTTTAAACTCACCCATATAAGGATTTCAAATACATCAAAGAATCCATCCAATAGTAAATTATCTATCGGATCCAAAACCTACAAGAGTGCATTGCCACAATACAAGAACCATATCTAATTTCGAACATAAAACTTGAAACTTTGGGAAAGGAACAGGTCACAGGAGGTTGGAAGGAATGGACTCAATTTTGCAGGAAGTCTGTGCGGGAGGTGGGGAAGTTGGGAGGTAAGATACTTCCGGTGGGAATTAGATTTTATTTTGTTAATGTTGGTTTTGTTTAATGTTATGTATTGTTTTTTTCTTAATATTATATATATTGTTTTTTATTTATTTATTTATATATATAATTATATACTGTAATATATTTTATATTTATTTGTTGTTTATTTATACAATAGAAAATAAAAAATTTAATAATCAAAATAAACTTCAAATTTAAAAAATGATAAAAATAACATTGTTATTGCATAAATTAAGACCTAAATTAATATTTTCAAGGTTCTTATGCTTGACCATAATCTCCTTAAACCAAAATGTTTTCTAAGAATAAAAGAATATGGAGCATAAGCCCAAATTTGATTCTATCAATTCAGTAATAAGAAGAGGGGCCTCCACCTCCCAATACTTCTAATAAGTAGGCACGTATTGATCCCTCTTCCTAGTATCTTAATGTTGTGAATAAAATCCATTTACTTGACAATTGTTTTACGACTCATTAGGTCATTATCTATGCATAGATAAGTGTAGGGATCATCCTCCATAAAGATAAGTATACATTTCAAGAAGTTGAGGAATGCATCAAGCAGGAAAAAGAGGTTCCCTAACTATTGAATGACAACTTGGATTTAGTGCAAAACAAGGTGAAACAACGAGAAAATCAACATCGTAATGAAATTCACTTTGAAGTTAGGGATTTGGTGTTTGATAGGATACAACTATGCAAATATATGTTCATCAAGTAATATGCAAACTTGTGGCACCATATTACTAAACCTACAACATAGTCAATAGGTGTGATATGATGTAATGATACAAGTTCGACCCAACAATTCAAGGGTTGACCTAATGTACACATGTGCCTTTAGGTTTCTCCATTGCAAATTTGTCCCATTAAATTCGTCATTGTAAATAGAATAACTTGCATCTTCAGAACCAACATCATCAATCAATGAATAAGATGTAGACATGGTCAAGGTTGAAGAAAGAGAAGAAATTGGAATTCAATCTTGATCATATCCTTCCTTAGGCCCTTCTTTGTATATACAATATAAAAAAAGAAAAAGATGATGCCATGTGGCTTTAAAATGTAATGTGCTTCATCTTGGAATTCACAAAAGACCTTGTCATAACAGAATGGGCTGCAATCCATTATCTATAATAGATTTGTTTCTTAGCTTCCCTTAGAGGATTCCTTTGAGAATTATATGGATTACACGAACCTTAGAAGTTAGTAAGAGCATAGGGACCATTATTTTTCATAGTTTCATTTTCATAATATTGAGAAACTTCTTCTGTAACATTGTAAGTACCTAACCACAGTTAACTCCTTTTGAAGAATATCTTATCTCAGCAGCCCACTTACCCCATCTCCTCTACAAAACCACACGTCTACAACTTAGGATGGTCGAACCACCAACAACATGCATGAACAATGGATCAGAATGATCGAATTGTCTAGGATAATAAAAGGGTAGACTGATGAACAACCATGAATAGAAAACACCACCTTCCAGTCGGTTCACCTGACAGTGCCAATACCCCAATGCTCAGCATGACTTATGGATGAGGGAATGGGCACACATTCCTACGTGGGTTTACTTGCTGCATAAGAAAGAATATGGGTTCTATAGACTGCATACTTGTAGGATTGCTTGATCAAACCATTATACTGCCATGCCTTGCTCTACCCAAGGCATTAATTTCCTCAACCAACTTCTAGAAGGAATACATGATTGAGGATAGAGGACAAAAAGGTAGATGAGGATTCATGGGTTTCCCCATTGACATTTTTCCACACCCTATTGGCTGAGGGGGGTTTGACTAACTCCCCACCCTATCCCTTGTGGAATCATGCCCCCACCTCTTTAACGTTTGCAATCCCATAGCCACCTATGGTATTATATTAATTTTGTAAATTTACATGATAAATATATATATTGTGCTTGACTTAGTACCAAAACCATAGGTATCAACCTTGATCACCTATCCACAAAACATCAATCAATGGTAGGGCCTTGGCCTTGAGCTCCTCGCCATGATTTTCATATAATATTTACATCATGCACAATTAAATAGCATGGGGTCAAAACTGGTGTATTACACCAGCAATTAAAATAGGTACGTCTCATTAACATGGAAAACAGACACACTCATCCCTTTGCATGGAAAAACACTTCATGTGGAACAATTCCCTATTTATATTTTTCCTTTGTGAATGATGAAAATTTCTCTAAGGAATACCCATTAAAAAACAAAGAGATGGGATGATATCATAACATTTTTTTTAAAACCTCAGATTCCCTCATAATAATTTCCACTTCAAAGGGAAAATATAGCTATGGTAAGCTTATTACTGCAATTTATGGAGGGAAAATAGGAGAAACTCTCATACACGCAAAGCATTATCTCTTATTCTATAAATCGAGTTAATGGATTAACTGAAAGTAGTTGGGATTTTATTAGGCAATGATAATTATCATTGAATTCACCTTCAGGTTTGTTTCATTCTTCCACTTTTTTCATGATTACAAATTGTGTTTCATTTTTATTAATGGTTTCTTTTGTTGGTTATTGAATTCATCAATGATTGCAGACATGGAAAATATATTATTCCAATTTGTCCACAAAGCGAAGACTTGGCATGATCCAAAAGAAACAACTTAAATATATTTGCACTATTGTTTTGTTTCCTCAAGAAAGGCAAATTGTAGGTAAGTAAATAGCAGGTATATGTTCTTAGGCATACATCATCCACCCCTGGGTGTTGGTTGGGAAAAGAAGTGGGAGAAAAAGGTTGGGAATGGACCAACAAAGCTTTAAATACTTAGGCTTCAGGAACAACAACTTCAAATATTGATCATTCCACTAATTCCATATATTCCAAAGTTTAATGCATTACCAAATGTCATGTACAGTAACAATATTATAACTAATGAAACTAAACAATAACAATTTACAGTAAAATAACAATGTTACACACTACACTCTACATTCATGACCCACAAAGCAATTCATGGTTCCATCCCACGGTTGAGCCACAACCTAGCCATGCTTTATCCCACAATTCAGGATAGCCCTGTAATCCAAGTTGATTCCACATTCCAAGTTTAATCAACAGTCCATCTCGCAGCTAAGCCTCTCAGTTCAACTTTAGGGAACACAGATCAGCATTAGGGTTCACTTAACAATTTAATAAAAAAACTATCCTTCATAAAGATATGGAGAATTATAGTGTAATGAAACCCTAGCACTCAAGAATCCCTAACATAGCCGCCAAACATAAAGAGATCATAGCTGGAAATATCTTAAAGGATAATTGAATAACAAGGAATACAAGGACAAAGGTAATCAATAAGGTGTTCTCTCTCAAAGGTATATAGTCCACATGTTCCATACAATAATTTCTTTCATCATCACCATATAGGAAGGTCCTAACTAGATGAATTGATCCTTTGGTCCTCCTACTGCTCCTGAAGGTTATGTGTAGGTGATATCATCAAGGGGTTTCCAGTCCCCTGAGAAACAACCTAACTTAACCATATAGGGGAGGAGGTCATCACACTTCATATGACTTGGTGTACTGACCAAGATCCATAATAACAATATAATATAATAACATAATAAGTAACAACTTTTCTTACAAATATTTTTTCAACTAAGACAAAGCATTTAATTTCAAAGTAAAAACAAGCAATTTTTCTGTACAATACTTACTGAACCAAGAAGCATGCAGTCGAAACATGTGTGATATTTTGGGTAACTACTATTTTTCCCATGAATGAAATGAGAATATTATGAATATTTATCTTAGGTCAACATTATCTCACAACTTCATTACATGCAACAATGGCAATGATCAAGGGTGGCAGGAGGGGAAGGGATTATCTTAGGTCCAGATGGAAAAATGGAACTTTCGTATGGTTGGGGACTTGTTAATGCTACAAACAACCAAGACAAAGCTCTTGCACTCTTGTAGGGTCTATGACAACTCTGGAGAAAAGGACACAGAATAGGTTTATAGGATATTTACAAATCCTAATTGATTTTATGGTCAAAAGAACCAAGTTGAATGACATTCAACTAAGACAAATCATAATCAAAACCTAGAACATAGATACAAAATTTCACAATCTAATCTTCTTTCATGTGTTGCGTAAAAACAATGTTTAAGCAGACCAAGCAGCTAACAGATCGGTTGGATTGGAACCTCGCACCCTTCTCCTGAACGATCATGAACTCGAGTGGGACCCACTCTCCTAGAGGGATAGAATACTCTGTCACATGGTGGGATGTCTGGCACGTGGATTTTAAATGCGAGGAGGTGGTTGGAAGGACAACCTTAATAAAGGAACGAGAAAAAGAGAAGTTTCCCATGAGCGAAGGGGAAAACTGCAAAATTGAATTGCTAAGGGAGATGGGGTCAGTGTGCGAAGGTGACACACCTATCCAAAAATTTAGTGAGAAAATAGTCTTTTCAAAAGAGGTACAAATTAGAACACGCATGAATTCACATGTGCCTAGGGTGATTGATGCGAAGAGATCTTCATACTAAGCCAATTCAGGCAGGATGACGTCAACCATGAAATGGGAGTGAGCCATGAAGGAGCAGAGAGATTTAAAGTGTTCCATAGATATTGCACTCATCATGGAAATGGGTGACTAGATCAAGGAAATAGATTGACATCATAATACATATACTCATCCAAGAATTGGTAAGGAAATCTAGAATTCACTCATTGTCTTTGTGCACCAAGAGATTCAATGTTTAGCATTGTGAGCACCACCAAGAGGCTCAGTGAGTCTGATAATCAGACTGGAAATATGGACACCAATGAAGATAATGACCTGTGCTACCTGTAGCATGGCTTGGATGCCATGGGGAACTATTTACGAAGGGTCAAAGATGAAATGGAAAACCAAAAGCGGTAGCTTCAATAGTTTAAAGGAGAGACGAGGGAGGGTTTAGAGTAGGTAGCAGAGGACCTAAACAAATTCAGATTAATCCAAAGGGAGAAAGAAGTCATTGAGGAAACCCATCATTAGGAGCAAGCCCAATCCATTCAGGAGCTATCAGACAAATTGACCATGTCAAGATACAAGTTGGAACTATGGCCTTTGAATCTTGAGTACATAAATAAGTTTAAGCCAACTAAAACTTTGCTGATGGCACTAGCTCTGGGACCTCCCTAGGAAAATAATCAAGTTTTAGATGTTTTTTTGTCTACTGTTGGGGAAAATGTCTTCATATTTTGGAATATATATAGTAGGAATTTAGCTCTTATTCTTGTTTACTACTGTGAACACCGTGGAGAAGACAAGCTAGTAGAACTAGATATACCAATCCACTTTCAAAACTGGAAATCCTGATGTACTCTCCCATTGCACTAGCATCTGGGTTTTTTAGTTAATATATAATACTCTCTATCTTCGTTAAAAAAAACAATGGTAATTACTTGTCAAATTAGAGAGTGTACTATATGCATAGGTAAAATATATAAGTGCAATTAACAATATATTTGAAATTCTATTCATGTCACTAGTTGGATGCTAGCTCATCATTCCTATTTCCCACTCATCATATTTAATGTTGTATTGTTCATATACATTTGGACTCATATTCAATGTTGTATTGTTCGTATAATGTGAGAAAGGGGAGGGGTTTTAGGAAAATGGATAGCGTGAGAAAGGGGAGTGGTTTCAGGAAAATGGATAGCGTGAGAAAGGGAAAAGCCATGAGGGGAGGGGTTTAAAAAAATGGATAGCGTGAGAAAGGGAAAATCCATGAGGGGATGGGTTTCAAGAAAATGGATAGTGTGAGAAAGGGAAAAGTCGCGAGGGAAGGGATTTCAACTGACGCACATGGTGAGGAAAAATGATGACAAACATATACAGAGAGATTACAAATAAATATTTAGGTTTCAAGATTCACGAATTTTTGAGTCATTTTCTCCTCTATTTCTTTGCTCAGTTATGTTTTGTGTTTCTAGCTCAAACTAAGAATGATATGGGTTTCTATACTTGGCCTTCTGCTCCCATACACAAACACAATAACCTTAGTATGCATAGATCGAATGGCTGGGTCATTTTTTCTCACGGGATGGGAGAGTTCAGACATAAAAATGACTTTGTCTCATGGGATGTACTCGACTGCAATAACACAAGGTTACAGAGATCGACTGGATGCATCTCTTTGCTCACAAGATGAGAGAGTTCAAACCAAAAATAACTTTGGCGAGTTCAGACCAAAAATTGGCTTTGGCTCGTGGGATGGGTTGGCTAATGGTGGGAATACGTCCTTTGGTTTGGATGTGGGTTATATTTTGTTATAGGGGTTAATATTTATGGTAATTCATAGGATGTATGCCTTATGGGTTACAAAGGTTAGGGAATATAATCGATAGGATTAGAGTTTATAAGGGTCAAGTGATATAGAGTTTAAGGTTTAGTTAGATGAGGGGGTAATGATTAAGGTGTATAGAACCAAGGGCTTATAGGTGTTAGTGGCTGTCAGGATTTTGGTTTATAAGGATTAGTGATTATATGAGTTAGGGAGTAGTTACTAGAGGTTATAGGGGATAGGAATTTCAAGCTTAATATTGATATGTGTGAGAATGTTTGAAGGTAATAAGGAATAGGTGTTATATTGGTGAGTATTTATAGAAGTGTGATAAGGTTATGGATTAAAGTGGCAAAAATTTAGGGGTCAAGGGTTATAAAGGTTATGTTTGTATGTTATAAATAATAGGTGTTATTTGTAGGTCATGGCAATTGAAGTTTTGGAGGTGTTTTGTAAAAAAAGAACATCCTAAAATTCCATTACCTCGAACATGCTCAAGGGAGGAAGACCTTAAGGTATTTTATTTATAGTGATGATGATGTTGATGATAATGATGATGATGATGATAACAATGAAGATGATGATGATGATGATGAGGATGAGGATGATAATGATGATGATGATGATAATGATGCTAATGATGATGATGATGATGATAAAAATGAAGATGAATATCATGATGACGATGACTATTCAACATATCTCTATCTTTTATAATATTTAAATTTATTTTTAAAATACTTTTTATTCTATTTTTTATAACTATTCAACATATCTCTATATTTAAAGAGTGTTGATATTATAAAAAATAAAAAATAATAATTCTTTATATATTTTAAAAAAGATAGGTGAGATATTGTTACACATCTTAGTATTAAAATTTAGTTTAATTTCAAAGTTGATGCATAATTTACTTACCATTATGTATAATAAAATTTATTTTATGTTATATTAATCATTTATTAGAACCAATTAGTAATGGGTTGGATCACTAAAAATCAATTTATTTTTCTCTCTTGCATTCACATATGTTGACGATGATACTGATGATGATGATGATGATGATGATGATGATGATCACACTGATGATGATGATGATTATAACATTAACGATGGTGATGATTATGATTATTTAAAAGTACTAACATGAAAACCGAAGGAAATGAAAAATTCGATGTGTTAAACCAGTACCAGACTCTTCAAATCAAAGATAAAACAATCAACAGAAAAATAGGTTTTTTGTGGTTAACCATACCCATGATTACAATAGGATTTAATAAAATTCAATGACTATTACTATGATGGCCGTTTATGTTGATGTTAATTTTACCGTCACTATAGCGATGAATGACAAACTGCTATTTCTGTCACTATAGAGACGATTATCGAGAGCCAGAACGTTTTTTTACAAAATTTTTGTCTGTTTATCCAAGAAAATTTCAATTTTAACTTATTCTTGGAAATATTTCATGGAACTTTTGAGCCATATGTACTAGTGATAAAGTAACTTTCAACCAAGTGAGCTAAACAAAATATAGAGAAAATTTATGAAAGACAATGATTTTGTTGTTGGAATGCACTTTTCCAAAAAAAAACTCGTTTTCTCAATCTTTGAATTTGCACAATAAACATGACATAATGGGAATGAAAAAAAGAATAAGTCATCAATAAAACTTTTTATATGTCCACTGCATGTTATATCTCTTGAACATTGGTGTTACATGACAAATACTATTTTGGCTCATTTTCATGATATTGCAATCAATCATATCTACATTGAGCATAATAAATATGTTGACTCTCTCTCCAAAGGGGCACTTTCTACCGAGGTTGGTCTTCTACTATGGAAAGAAAGTATTGAAGGAACTTAGCTGGAAAAAGGCTCAACCTATTTTATTATTCTGAAGATGTTGATACTTAATAGTTACATCCTTGTTTTTTTGTTTTGGCAAAGTTCTTTGCTTTCAATCTATTTTATATGGTATTTCTGTCCTTAATGATTGGCACCTTTGTTTGTGCTGGAAATTGTTTTTGGAACTTAATTTTGGGAAGATTTTTCATTGTAGTATTCCTTCAAATATTACTCTAATGAGAATTGATGTATGGGAGATGTAGTTTTTAATTCTAATGAATATCAAAAGAAAAAACTCACACACACACACACACAACACATGTGTAGTCTAAATGTTCTAAGTTTTGAATATTTTTCTCGCTATATTTTATGTCAAATCACATATATTAGCTATAGAAAATGCTTAATATGGGTGTCAGTAGATATATAAGGGTGTTAAATCGATGTATAGATTCAAAACACAATTTAAAGACTTCCAAAATAGGATTTTACCATTTATTTAGTGAATTCCAACCAAAATTCACTAAAAAAATCCAAAAAATAATGTAAATAGTACTCCTTTAGCTTATATAATTAATGCATGCATAAACATTTTAAGAAACATATGTGATAACAAAAAAATGAAAACATTTTATTTCAAACACCAAAATGATTGATTATAAATATAATTAATATTAATGAATGAATTTCTTAAATATATACATTTTATCTTAAAAACAAAACTGATAAATTATATATATAGTGATTTATTGGGTGGGTGAACCTTTGGTCTGAGAAGCCACCATCCTGGGCTGCTAAGCAAACGGAACCTCTATCGAAATTTGATTTTTTTAATATATATTTTGAGATAAATAGTAGATAGATTATATATATATATATATAGTTTTTAAAATTATGAAAAATTAGTTATGAATAGGATAAAAGTTATAGTTTCAAAATATTATTATGGTGATGATTAATCTCTATTAAAACAACTTTAGTATATAAAACCTTAAAAATAATAATAATTGATTTATTTTAAAATTTTATTTCCAGTTCAAAAAAACTTACAAAAATCTTTCTAAACTCATATATCATATATCAAAAATCATAGCTATTTATCAAAATATAATATATAATTTGTTAATAATCAATTTAAATATAAATAATTATCAAAATATGATATATAATTTATTAATACTCAATCTAAAATTAAATTCAAATAAAAAGATATTAACAATCTTTTATCACAACTACTTGGCTAACATTGAACATTAAAAATAACTTATTATAAAATAAAATTATAAAACTAACTTATTATAAAATAAAAATTTTATAAGCCAAACAAAACATAATAATTTTGGTTTACAATATATTTTTATAATAAATTAAAAATGAAATACCATGCCATTCCATGATTTTGACTTTTATTCGTTGAAGTTTAAATATATCATAAATAAAATACTCTCACAAATCTAAAAAAATATATTTTAAAGTGCTGTTATATTTAAAAAAAATAAAAATTAAAGTGTTGTTATATTTAAAAAATATATATATTTTAAAGTGTTGTTATATATTTTAAAGTGTTTTTAATGTGTTGAAAACTAGAGATTGAATGCTCACTTGCACCATGGGAGGACCCTTGATTTTCATATCCAACGAACTTGGCTTCAACCCTGTCGATCCTAATTGATACAATATGCTCCAAAGAAGTTTCAACTATATTTACGTTTAGAGGTGTCACAGGTATTCACGAAGTAGTTTCGAACTAAAGACTATATTACTTTGAGAAGTTTCGAACTTAAGTTAAAGACTATATTACTTTGACACGTTTCGAACTTAAGTTTAAAAAAATAACTTAAGAACTTAAGTTAAAAAGTGGACATTTAAGATCCCAAAGTAACAAATATGAGCAATATTTTGATGGAAATCTATCTAAAAAGTGATAAATAGAACTCACTATATTAAGTGAACTTACCGGCAAATACAAGTCATTACAATATTTTGTTGGAAATTTATTATACCTGACTGAGGCAGGTATATTGTAATCGATTGCAAGTTAAACTCCTTTGACTTTGCTATTAGTTGGTGTCTTTTGAGGCAGCTATAAAGAATGAAAACCTGTTTTGCAAAGTATGACTTAGGGATTTGTAAAATATTTTTTTTAATTTTGTTAAAAAGTTATTTTTGTAAACAGCTGATTGGTGGATAGAAAATGATGTAAACTTTGGGATTTGGTATCTGAATTTGAGTTGACATGTGGCAAGATGATGTCATAATAATAAAATTAAAAAAATACAAATTATATCACATTGCCATTTGGCTCATGCATCCTGCTGCTGCCGCTGCCGTGTGGACCGTGGCCCGTGGCGCCTACCAGCAGCCGATCGCCAATGCCTGGAACCATTTGGATGCTTCCCGTGACCGCCGGCTCGAGCTCGACCCCACCCGCCAGTGTTGCGCAGAACATGTTGATCCCACACGTCATCTATAGCAAACAGGGAACGTTTTCCTTTTAAATGTTTATGAATCTTCTCACTAAGCTCCTGCTGCACCTTTCGCTCTACCTCGCGCTGGACCTCTTCCTGATCGTACAAATCAGTGAAGAACTTTCGATTTTTTGAAAGTTTCTTCATTTCCTTAACACTCTTTTTCTCCATTTCTTCAATCTCTGTTTGATAATATGACAGTTGTTTGAATATCTCGAACCATAGCTGTTTAACTGAGAATTTCTTAGAAACAGGTAACCACACCATATGGTCGAAACCTTCTCGTCCCTTCTGGCTGTTAAAAACGTGTTGGAGAAGAAGAGTCTTGCCCTGCCCTCCCATGCCCACAATAGCAATGACTTGAGGGCCGTTTTCCTGCCCTATCAACTCATTGATTTCAATAATCTGGTGTTCCATGCCAACAGTCTGAGATTCTTGAATAACAACATTAGATCTTTCCCTCTTGTCATGTGAATCGTATGCATTGACTATTTGCATATGTTCATTGACATGCAAGACGGACGTGAGAGATATGAGATATTTAGTACTCCGGTGTATTTTCTTGATTCTCTTCTTCAATTGGTTAATCCTCCGGCCCATCTTATAGCAGAAGATGGGGTTCCAATTAAAGTTGCGAGCTGCCCCCCATTCCTCCACTATGTCCACAGCATCGAGCAGAAACTCTTCAAGTCTATTAAGCCAACTAGACACCGAAGTGGAGTTTATTTTGTCTCCGGCATCATTGAAGAGAGCTTTAATGGAAATAAGCTCTCCGCAAAGGAATTCAAAGTCTTCTCTGAAACCAGCAAGGAGCGATACCTCTTGGAAAAGCTTTTCAACGAGAATAGAAGTCAAATTTCCTGTAACCTTGCTAACAACTGCTGCTTCTGCCATGTTGTTTCTTCCTTCTTAGCGTCCATTAAGTCTCCCTGCCATTACTCTCTTGTTCAACTCAAGCACGCACTTACACCTTACTTGCAGACTCTTTGTCAATTCATCATGCAGACTCTCAACCTTACTTCTCTCCTATAATTAGGTCACAGGTTACAATTACGAAGCCAAGAGCCAAGAGCCAACCTTAAAAAGGGTACGAGTGCAAGACCCAATCGAGCAGGATAAAACACAACTAAAACGCCCCATGTTTTGGGCGATTCGTGTTAAGAAAAATTGGTTAAAATTGGTCAAAATTGTTTTTGGTAAATTGCTATTTATTTACATAATTTTAGCAATTTTAATGCTAATTATAAACTAAATCCCTGATTTTAAGACTATACAAATAATCAAAATTACAATTTAAATCCTCCAAATTGGAATTTCGACCAAAATAGCTCTACCAGATCCCGGCGGCATTTTGCCGGATTCCAGCGGTTTGGGGCGTTTTGCGCTTATACTGCTAGTCTGCTCCATCTTATAAGTTTTCTTGAACTTTAAGCTCTGCCATCCTTTGAATCGAACCCGAGACCTACAGAGTTTCAAAGACTTCTTCGGCATCTTCTTTTAAGTGTTCGGTTCGGCGACCCTTCCAGGGAATAAGAAGTAATGATTTAAGATATTTTTTAATAAAATTGTTTCGAAATGTTAAATTTTATTTAAAAGAATTAAAATTATATATTTTTTATTTAATCAAGAAATCCAATAATTTACATCGAAAAGAAACATAACCTTCCCTTTGAGTAGTTAAAATAATGTAATGCAATTCACATGACAATTGTAATGAGTTTTTTCTAAATCATCTAAATGTCAAATATCAAATCGTGATTAATTGACCATAATGTATAAATAAATCCTCCTTGATTAAGTCAAAATAATAAAGAAATCAAAATTATTTAAACAAAAATAAGTAGATAAAAATTTCAATATAGTCTATAGTACACTCTATAAGATATATAGGATCATAAGATTCATAAAACTATAAGGTCTATAAAATTTCC
>LPNX010816298.1:5610-26342 GCA_001517045.1 Pseudotsuga menziesii | reverse complement strand
TTTTAATGATCAAAATAAATAATTTTGTTATGAATTGGAATAGAAACAAAGTAGTACAATTTAATTTATTTTATTATAATATATATTCATGAAGTGTTTCAATGTATTATATTGAAAAGAATACGAATTAGCTAGCCCAACATTATCGTTTTAATAGATCGTATCTAGAAGACGATTCTTTTAAATGTATTATTGAACTTGATTATCCAAGTTTGATGGAGTGAGAAGTTATGTCAATCTAGACAAAGCATTGGAATTTGTAATTTCCATGTTAAATATTGTTTGGTGTTTGAACGTATTACATTGAAAACAATGCTAATTAACTCCAATATAGTTTTAATATGCCAAATTAACTCCAATATAGTTTTAATAGGCCAAAACTAGAAGATATTGATTTTAAGTGCATTATTGGACTTGATTATCCAAGTTATGGGAGAAGTTATGTTAATATAAACAAATCATTGAAAGTTTAATATTTCATGGTGTCATGTAATTTGCATGAAGTATCGTCACATGAATACATTGCAATTTAAACAAAATTTTCATAGTTGTACCAAATAATATAAAACTCGTCAAATAAATTTGAAGAGAATATTCAATATACAAGAAAAATTGAAAAATGTTTCTTCATGTATTAATTGGTCCTCCAAAGAACAAAATTACATCCATGAATCATCTCCACCTAATCTCATGTTATTCGTTCAAGTAGGTCAAGGACAGCTTGTACACCATGTTTATTTATCTTGGCCTTCTTGCAATGTTCTTTCTTAGCCATCCATGCCCAAACTATGGTATTAATTGGAATAGATCCAAGCTCTATGTCATCAGGATTTGGTACCCAATATTCTTCTAATACTTTTCCATTGTATTTCCCTGAACCGGGCTTCCACCAATCAACTTTAACATGAAGAGTATCACTTTCATCATCTTGAAATATATTTGAGGTGGCTTTTTCCATCCAAATCATCTCCCCTTCATCCTCGTTTCCTGATCTAAATAGCAACATCTTTCCTTTCTCAACATCATTAATAGGGTTGAATGTTGTCTTTGTCTTATTGCACTTGGTTCCAACATACACGGGTTCACCTGTCATAGTATCAAAATCCCCATCCATAATATTTGAGATTGCATGAAGTGCATTACGACCAACATTTGGTGTTTGCCTTGTCTTGGGCCAGAAATCCTCAGAAGATGAATCACTTGCATCCACTATTGTATGATCATTGTAATCTTCATATAAAGTATCAAGAACTCTTTCCCAATACTCTACCTTATTTTTCCATTCTGGTGTAACAATTGGCAAATCCTCACCACCCATTGTGTCTTTCCACATTTTTATGTATGATGTTATTCCTTCTTTTAGTTCTTTTAAATAGACTTCATTCTCTTTGGGATGTAAGAAAGATGGCTTCCCTATGGGCAGTTTAGATCGACCTTCATCGTCTGTATTCCATAACTCAACTGGTTCTGACCTCTCAACATCTCTTATGGATTCTTTATACCTTAATACCGGAACATCATTGAGTACAAGAAATTGGAAGTATTGAACATTAAGATGTCCAACTAGTGCTTTTTTTCCTTCCTTGATGTATCCATTAAGGAAGCTTTTGAAGTCATACACCTTATCAATCAGTTTAGGTGGAAACACTCTTTTTTCTTCAATTTTGCGATATGTATCCATCATCTCAGGTAGAGAATATATATATTTACT
Organism: Pseudotsuga menziesii; assembly: GCA_001517045.1. Taxonomy (NCBI): domain Eukaryota; kingdom Viridiplantae; phylum Streptophyta; class Pinopsida; order Pinales; family Pinaceae; genus Pseudotsuga; species Pseudotsuga menziesii. The sequence goes on along the minus strand of LPNX010816298.1, from coordinate 24,631 downwards.
TTTCAAGCTGGAAGACATTCTCCCATAGGTCCCGTCTATGTCTTCATGGGTGTGTCCCACGAGCAAGAACCCAACCTCAATAGTGATGAAGACAACAAGTGCAGTGAGAAGTGATAGAAACATGAAAAGATAACAATTTTTATTATCACTTGTTGTATTATCCAATTGTAACAATAAATGTGGAGGAAGAGGTTTAAAATCGATATCTTGATTTTCTAATCTTCCATGAGATAAAAGTTCATCCTTGTACACTCTACATTTTGAGCAAATAGAGGTGTCAAGTAATGCATTTGAAAGTGGGTTTCTTGAACTTCCACTCTCATAAAGAATATCACCATACATATTAAGATGTGGGTCTTCAAGGTCCCTTAAGCACTTAGCAAGTGATGTAATGGTAAATTGTGATCCCATATGTACAAATGGTAGGGAGAAATGACCAAAACCTCCTGTCTTATGCCCATGTGTTAGCATACCTATCAATGACAAACCCAAGTTTATTCCTACAATAGATTTTGATTTGATGCGTAGCCTTGGAATTGAAGTCTTTGTTTTATCCATTTTATCATGGATAATACTCAAATACTCCTTTGGAAACCTCTCTGACATGATTCTGTGGGCATAGTAGCAATGTCTTTTGCACATAACGATCTTGTTATGTTTGTTCAATCTAGCGCGTGCCGTTTCTTCCAACTCTTTTGTAGTTGTTGACTTCATTTGTGCTTTCAACACAATACATTCACTACATTTACTGAATTTGGTGTTCTTTGAGAATGCCACGTCTCGAAAATGAGTGTTCCAAATCTTGCTCATTGTTGGTTGTGATATTAATGGACAATTGAGATTTTCCAAACCCACATTGATCTCTTTTAGCAAAGAGCTTTGTGTGTAAGTCGAAGGCAACAATATTAGAGGAGAAGAAGTTCCATCTGCTTCGACTTGACATGTTTGGTTTAGCGAAAAATCTGAATTTTCCATTACAATTTTATGCAGTATTTCTATGGCCGCCACAATATGTGCACGTGCTTTACATGTATTGGTGTTACCATGAATGGATTTCATATGTCCTTGTTCAAAATTATGTTGGTAGCTATAGAAGGTGCTTTGAGGAATCTTATGTATCTTGTACCATGCTTTCTTACAAATAACATTACCATCAAATCTCATGTCCTTTACTTTTCTAATAATAGGAGGTAGGCCATGGCCATGGCTCTTTGACATGATAGTGTTTGAAACAAGTGAATTCAATACAAATTCCCTGATACCATTTTTGTCTTTGCATTCCATATCCCTTCTAGCATTTGCAATGGCATTCCTATCCACATGTTGAAGACAATCTTGTTTACAACATTCATCTATAGCCAAAAGTCGGACTTCTTTCTCTTTATCTATCTTGGTTTGACGTTTTGCAACTTTTTCTCTTGTCATAGCTCGTTTAATCTTTTTATATGGCCTCGATGCATTAAGAACATTGAAATCTTTATCTTTTTTATTATAAATATCCCCATACCATTGGTATAAAGGACTTATATCCTCTATAACATCCCTTATCAGCATTTCCATGGGTGGCTCTTTGTACTTTTTCTTGACCCTTAACGTCTCACCTATGTTGTCCACCAATTTATGTATTGGCCATCTAACCAATCCATGTATAGACTTATCCCCAATCTTGCATATTTAACAATACCCATGTATCTCTTCCACAAAAACACCAAAGTTATCTTCACCTGGTGTTTCACCCACAACCATGTCATCCTCATGGACATTAACTATCATTCCTTTGGTAATGCACATAATTGTTCCTATGCATCCATGTGTAAGAGAAACCCTTGTACATGTGAATGCAACCCTATATTGTGGAATATTTATGGGTTGATCTTCACAATGATGTTTCAAATCTCTTTCTGGCCAAATCTCATAAGATTCTATTGCACCCCCTAGTGTTTCCTCAAATCCAGTTGGATGTGGTAAAGGAGCATCATTTTTTAACACCTTCTCAATTCTAACCACTATGCATCCTTTCTTTACAATATTTCCATGAACCTTATTCCCAAGCTCTGTATTGAATATGGATCCCTCACCCACCTTCACTCCATGTTGTAAAAGATCTACTTTATCTCCAATAGAAAATGTTGAACAAACATTTGCACCTGTACACCAAACATAACAAACTTAGTATTTTCTCAAAAAAACATTCAATAAATTATGAATAACTCTTAACACATGCTTTGGTATTTGATTTACCTATGGTGTGCCTCAAATCTGTAGTCCTCCATGGATGTGTGTCCCCTTCATCAACATATTCCACAATCAAATGTGGTTGACTGACATCAATTATCAAAACCATAACATAACCTGCAACAACCCTTCCTCCACCATAATAAGTTCCAAATTCTGTAGATTCAACCTTTCCTAGCCCAATAACTTGACCATTAACCAGGAGGTCAACATAGTCCCCTTTTGTGAAAATTATACTTTCCATTATCGCTCCTACAAATTTTGTAACACACAATTGAATTATAATTTGTAGTTAAGGTTAAACCATGTAAAGTGTGCTCTTGTATTTTAGGAAAAACACAATCTACAAAAAAATAATATACTTGTAATAGCTAAAAAGGGTATGGCATCATTTTGTTGTGCAAATTAAACATTGTTCCCCACCATTTAGTCCCCACTGCCAAAAGGGACTTTACATATAAATTATGATGGAGCTACAAAGCGTAATCCAAACAAGATTGGTTATCAATGTATATAATCTTAATACAAACACAAAACTATTCTTAGAAAAACTTGTAAAAATGTTTAAAAATTTTCCATACTTAAGAACTTGTAATAGTATTGAAGGTAGTTATTAAGTAGGTTGGAATCCAACCATGATTGATCATGCAAGTTTGTATAATCATGGAACTTGTAATAGTATTGAAGGCAGTTATTAAGTAGGTTTGAATCCAACCATGATTGGTCATGAAAGTTTGTATAATCATGGCTCACTAAGATTTATTTTTTGTATCAATTGTTCAAAGTAAATTCAAATATCCTTGATTGGAGTCATCCCTATTTTAAGTACTCTCAAAAATAGTTATTTGGTGTCATCTAAACCTATATTGTTTACTAGTGAAGAATAACATCTATATGGAACTAGAGTAATACAAAATCTCAAGCAATGCTACTTGATGCCACTATTAGTATACTAATACATAGTAGAAGTTTGTGGAATTAAAAGCGACTCCTAGCTTAACGACTACTAATACATAGCGACTACTAGCTTTCCTTCTAGCATAAGCATTTCCTTCTAGCATAAGCACACATGCTTATGTTAGAATAAAAGCTAGCACTCATTATCTTTCCAGAAGAAAAACCCTGGGCATGGTGATTGGTGGTTGCTAGGTTATACCTTGGTCTTGTGCCATGTGCTCTATTTTGAAATAAGCACATGGCACAAAATCAAGGAAAGCTAGTGACTCCTAGCTTTCGTTCTAGCCTAAGCATTTCCTTGTAGCATAAGCACACATATTTATGCTAGAATGAAAGCTAGTAGTCGCTAGATTTCTAATAGAAAAACCCTGGGCATGGTGATTGGTGGTTGATAGCTTATACCCTGAGCTTATTCCATGTGCTCTATTTTGAAAGAAACACATGGCACAAGATCAAAAAAAGTTGCTAGCTTTCTTTCTAAAATAAGAATTTCCTTCTAGCATAAGCACACATGCTTATGTTAGAAGGAAAGTTATCAATCGCTAGCTTTCCAATAGAAAAACCCCAGCCATGGTGATTGGTGGTTGCTAACTTATACCGTATTCTTGTGCCATGTCCTCTATTTTGAAATAAGCACATGGCACAAGATCAAGGAAAGCTAGTGACTGCTCGCTTTCCTTCTAACATAAGCATTTCCTTTTAGCATAAACATGTGAAGGAAAACTATTAGTCACTAGCTTTCCAATAGAGAAACCTTGGGCATGGTTATTGGTGGTTGCTAGCTTATACCTAGAGCTTGTGTCATGTACTCTATTTTGAAATAAGCATGTGGCACAGGATCAAGGAAAGCTAGTGACTGCTATCTTTCCTTCTAAAATAAGCATTTCCTTCTAGCATAAGCACACATGCTTATGTTATTGGAAAGCTAGCAATCACTAGCTTTCCAATAAAAAAACCCTGGGCATGGTGATTGGTGGTTGATAGGTTATATGTTGATCTTGTGCCATGTGCTCTATTTTGAAATAAGAACACGGAACAAGATCAATGAAAGCTAGAATAAGCATTTCCTTCTGGCATAACCACACATTCTTATGCTAGAAGGAAAGTTATCAGTCGCTAGCTTTCCAATAGAAAAACCCTAGCCATGGTGATTGGTGGTTGCTAGCTTATACCTTGATCTTGTGCCATGTTCTTATTAAGCAACAACTATTAGATTTCCTTCTAGCATAAGCACACATTCTTATGCTAGAAGAAAAGCTAGCAGTCGCTAGCTTTCCAATAGAAAAACCTTGGGCATGGTGATTGGTGATTGCTAGCTTATACCTTGAGCTTGTGTCATGTACTCTATTTTAAAAAAAGCACGTGGCACAAGATCAAGGAAAGCTAGCGACTGCCAGCTTTCCTTCTATCATAAGAACACATGCTTATCCTACAAGGAAAGCTAGCAGCTGCTAGCTTTCCAATAGAAAAAAACTCTGGCATGATGATTGGTGGTTGCTAGCTTATACCTTGATCTTGTGCCATGTTCTTATTAAGCAACAACTATTAGATTTCCTTCTAGCATAAGCACACATTCTTATGCTAGAAGAAAAGCTAGCAGTCGCTAGTTTTTCAGTAGAAAAACCCTGGGCATGGTGATTGGTGGTTGTTGTCTTATACCTTGAGCTTGTGCCATGTGCTTTATTTTGAAATAAGCACATGGCATCAGATCAAGGAAAAGCTAGCGACTGTTAGCTTTTCTTCTGACATAAGCATTTCCTTCTAGGATAATAACACATACTTATGCTAGAAGGAAAGCTAGCAGTTGCTAGCTTTCCAATAGAAAAATCCTGTCCATGTTGATTGGTGGTTGCTAGCTTATACCTTGAGCTTGTGCTATGTGCTCTATTTTGAAATAAGAACATGGAAAAAGATAAAGAAAAGCTAGCAACTGCTAGCTTTCCTTGTAGCATAAGCATTTCCTTGTAGCATAAACACACATGCTTATGCTAGAAGAAAGCTAACAGTCCTTAGCTTTCCAATACAAAAACCCTGTCCATGGTGATTGGTGGTTGCTAGATTATACTTTGATCTTGTGCCATGTACTCTATTTTGAACGAATGCCACTTTTCCTTCTACCATAAGCATTTCCTTCTAGCATGACACACATGCTTATGTCAGAAGTAAAGCTAGCAGTCGATAGCTTTCCAATAGAAAAACACTGGGCATGGTGATTGGTGGTTACTAGCTTATACCTTGAATTTGTGCCATGTACTCTATTTTGAAATAACCACATTGCAAAAGATCAAGGAAAGCCAGCGACTGCTAGCTTTCCTTCTAGCATAAGAATTTCCTTCTAGGTTAAGCACACATGCTTATGCTAGAAGGAAACCTAGCAGTCGCTAGTTTTCCAATAGAAAACCCTGGGCATGGTGATTGGTGGTTGCTAGCTTATACCTTGATCTTGTGCCATGTGCTCTATTTGGAAATAACTACATGGTACAATATCAAGGAAAAATAGTGACTGCTATTTTTCCTTCTAGCATAAGCATTTCCTTCTAGCATAAACACACATGCTTATGCAAGAAAGAAAGCTAACAGCCGCTAGCTTTCCAATAGAAAAACACTGTCCATGGTGATTGGTGGTTGCTAACTTATACCTTGAGCTTGTGCCATTTGCTCTATTTTGAAATAAGCACATGGAAAAAGATCAAGGAAATCTAGAGACTGCTAGCTTCCCTTCTAGCATAAGAAAACATGCTTATCCTACAAGGAAAACTAGCAGTCGCTAGCTTTCCAATAGAAAAACTCTGGCATGGTGATTGGTGGTTGCTAGCTTATACCTTGATCTTGTGCTATGTGCTCTATTTTGAAATAAGCACATAGCACAAGATCAAGGAAAAACAACAACTGTTAGCTTTCCTTCTAGCATAAGCACACATTCTTATGTTAGAAGGAAAGCTAGCAATCACTAGCTTTCGAGTAGAAAAACCTTGGGCATGGTGATTGGTGGTTGCTATCTTATACCTTGAGCTTATGCCATGTGCTCTATTTTGAAATAATCACATGGCATCAGATCAAGGAAAGCTAGCGACTGCTAGCGTTCCTTCTAGCAAAAGCATTTCCTTCTAGGATAATAACACATACTTATGCTAGAAAGAAAGCTAGTAGTTTCTAGCTTTCCAATAGAAAAATCCTGTCCATGGTGACTGGTGGTTGGTAGCTTATACCTTGATCTTGTGCCATGTGCTCTATTTTGAAATAATAACATGGAAAAAGATCAAGGAAAGCTAGCGACTGCTAGCTTTCCTTGTAGCATAAGCATTTCCTTCTAGCATAAACACACATGCTTATGCTAGAAGGAAAGCTAACAGTCGCTAGCTTTCCAATACAAAAACTCTGTCCATGGTGATTGGTGGTTGCTAGCTTATACCTTGAGCTTGTGCCATGTGCTCTATTTTGAAATAAGAACATCACAAAACATCAAGGAAACCTAGCGACTGCTAGCTTTCCTTGTAACATAAGCATTTCCTTCTAGCATAAACACACATGCTTATGCTAGAAAAAAGCTAACAGTCGCTAGCTTTCCAATACAAAAACCCTGTCCATGGTGATTGGTGGTTGCTAGCTTATACCTTGAGCTTGTGCAATGTACTATATTTTGAACAAATGCTACATTTCCTTCTAGCATAAGCATTTCTTCTAGCATGACACACATGCTTATGTTAGAAGGAAAGCTAGCAGTCGCTAGCTTTCCAATATGTAATTCCTATAATGACATTAAAGGGGTTAAATTTGACAAACACCCAAATCCAAGATGTAATTCCTATAATGATATTTGATAGACATGTCATATTTATTTTTTCCAACATGCAATTCCTATAATGACGTTAAAGAGAGACAGTACAAAGCAGCGGCCTATCCATAAAATAATGATAGTTGTTCTGAGTCGCCATTGTTATGTATGGATATTGATCAGTGTATTGTTTTGATGATCCATTTAAATGAAGTTGTAAAGACAATAGTTTGATATATGGGCCACAGAACTTGTGAGAAGTGCCCTGGTAAAACAAGACTATTTAACTTGAGACTGGAATTTGAAGGTAGATGGCACGCTTGTCTGACTCCGGTAAGTATTGTTCCCTTCAAACTTGAAAATTTGCTATAATTACTTTCTTTCGAGTGTTGAACATATATATGCAGATGAATAAAACTCATCCGTTATATATTCACACGAACTATTGGTTGTCCTATGATCTATCAATGGGAGTGTCGAGTACCATGATCAGTCTTAATGGTCCCATTTCTAAGATTTGAAAATCTATTATACAACAATATTTAATCTACCAAGAGCTTGAAATTCAATTCATGCTCTATGCCGGGCATTGCCAAGCATTATTAGTGCACAGTTCCTATGCTGACTATTCTTCGCCCTATGGCCTGACTTTATTATTATCAATCTTTTTATTACAAGGCGATGATCACTAGTTGAAATCATTGTATAGGGAGTACTCAAATCCTTTCCTTTCTGTCGGCGTACTCTGTCCAGAAATGAAATATGTTATTTTTGCTTTCATCTAAAAACTTTCTTCCACAGGGCTAATTGATTTCTTATGAAGATTGAATATTTGTTGAACATATATATATAGAATATTCAATTTTCTCAAGCACACTGGGAAATAAAAAGATTTAGAGCATCTTCTTTAGGTTTGGAGATTGCCGTCAAAATAATAATGCAATGATCAAACTAACTTGCAAAATCAGATCGTTATAAGCCCAAAATTTAACTTGTAAGACCAAGACTATATTTGTGAATGGTTGCTATGGATGTTTCCTTTTTCCTGCATGTTGAGAATATCATTACCAAACTTTACGAGTTTGTATTGTTATTGACACTCAGACCCCACATTATTCCATTCAATTCAACGCAGTGACTACGTTTATTTTCAAAGTAAATAATTAGTAGACATATTTTCTTTCATTTGTACTACCAATCTGCTAGAAGACCGACCACTGCTCACTGATTCCTGGGTGCATTCTTGGTCGAAAAACTAAAGAGATTGAGCTGTATTGGAAGATGAGAAACCTAAGTAATGTACTTCCTTGAATCCTGTACCAAGTCTCTTAAGTAGTCCTAGTCCCCTTGTTGTTACAACTATGTTTGAAATTCATGTAGGCAAGCATTCTTTGATATTGGTGTTCGTGGAAACAAAAAAGGGATCTGATTCATTGGAATATTGGTTATTTTCCAATAGGTTTCCACTGTTCCAGCAACCAGTATTCATGGAGACAGAAGCCAAAGGAGCGTGAGAAAACATTGAGGTATTTCAAGATTGGGCTCACTCCTATTCTTGTTGCTACAAATGTTGTTGCTCGTGGTCTTGATTTTCCACAAGTTGCTCATGTTCTTAGTTTTGATTTGCCAAATGACATTGATGATTATGTGCATCGCATAGGGCATACAGGTCGTGATTTGTTTATTGCCTTCCTTCATGAAGGTAATTTTAATATAGCTAAGTCTCTTGCTGAGCTTACGCAAGAATCAAACCAAGAGGTACCTTCATGGTTTTTATCTTATGCTTCAAGATGTGGAATTATAGAGCTGAATGGCTGGGAAGAGAGAGATGGAATAGTAGAGCAGAATAGTTTACAGAGAGGTAGAGTTTACAGAACGGAACAGCACAGATGAAACAGAGTAGAACAAAATGGAACAGGACGGGACGGAACAGAGCACACAGCTCTTCAATTTAATTCTCATTAGCATAATCAAAATGAATATAATACAATCATACATAAGATATGTCTCGTTAAGCGAGAGACTCAACAATTACACCTGTCATATGTCAGTGATGCAACTTCATGCATTCAATGCCGATAATTTAGAAGACCAGAGAGAAAGATCCAGAGCTCTTACTAAAGAATCATAGAATATCGTAGGCATGGGAGATCATATTTGTCTCCTTACAAATCTGATATTGCAGAAAGATGGATGTCAAGTCATTTCCCTTGTGGGTATGGGGGGGCTCGGTAAAACCCTTCTGGCTCAAAATCTATTCAAAAGCGAAAGGGTCCAACATGGTTTTGACTACTTGGTATAGCTATCTTTATCACACAGCTTTGTAGTTGAACAAGTGTTGCTGGAGATGTGCAGCCAAATCAAACTTCGAGTGAATGAAAATCAAGATCAGACAAAGGATGTTATAAAAAAAATTCATCAACATTTAAAAGACCGTCGTTGTTTAATTGTTCTAGATGACGTGTGGCACAGGGATGTTTTGGAGAAAATTGGTTTGCCATTGGAAAAGGAATATAAAATGAAGATCCTGCTCATGACACATAGTAGAAAAGTTGCAGAAGCTATGTCGCCTCCTTATGACATCCAAACCCTGGAGTCTTTATCCTCGGAAGACAGCATGAAGTTTTTTTGCATTCATGCTTTCCTTGAACGGTGTGCAGACAAGAGTCCTCCAAATGAGCTGAGCAGCTTAGCCCTCATATTTGTAGAAAAATGTGCCGGATTACCCTTGGCTATTAAAACAATAGCAGCTTCTATGGCAAAAGTAAGGAGGCTTCCAAATGACTGGGAAAGGACCTTGAATCATTTACTTGTAGTAGATGCGATGAGCGAGAGCGTATGATGGCGTCCCTCAGGTTAAGTTATCAAATTTTGCCCAATCATCTTAAGCTTTGTTTTGTTTACTTCTCAGTCTTTCCTAAAAATACTCAAATAAAGTTCGACTATTTATTGCATGCTTGGACATCTGAGGGGTTTACTCCAGAAAGAAGAGAAGAAGCATTCGATGTAGCACGCTCATACATCGACGAAATTATTGATTGATGCCTCCTTGAGGTTTCAAATTTTAGTGGGGATGGGCGAGTGAAATATTGCAAAATGAATGATTTATTGCACGATTTAGCCATTTCCGAATCCCACAAGCAAGCCAAATGTCTGTTAATGCCAAGAAAGGAATTTTGAATGAATTGCCACTAAGTGAGTGCGTGGACCTCCGTAGGATTTCATTGATTAAAAATAGTATATCAACAATCAATGGAACCCTCCAGTGTCCAGGGCTCCGCACTCTTTTGCTATGGAATAATACCCATCTTAGATCAATTTCTGCAAGTTTTCTAACTAATGTGAAATATCTAGCTGTATTATATTTAAGCTAGACTTCTATTGCTTCATTGCCGGAAAGTGTAGGGAATTTGAAACATTTGAGATTCTTGAATTTATCCCAGATAGAGATAGAGAAGTTACCTAAATCATTGGCTCATGTACGAAGCCTCCTGTTTCTTGATGTTAGTGGGTGCAAACATCTATGTGAGCTGCATTCGGGCATAGGTGAACATAAGTCTATGGTATATCTGAATGTGAAGGGTTGCAAAAATTTGAAGTCGCTGCCTGCTGGAATATTGAAACTCATATGTCTACAGTCGTTGAAAGGTGTTGTTCACCTAGAGGATGGGACTTTTGGGGCTATGACAAAGATACGAGATCTCTCCTTCAAATATATTGATCCCTGCAGCCTTCTCCGTCTTCCCAAAGACATTGGTGTCATGAAACACCTTGAAATTCTTCATCTAGGTGGCTGCGAAGTCCCGAAATGGATCTTTCACCTCCAAAACCTCATGGAGCTGAAGTTAGTTGGTGATAACGATTCTAAACATTCACCTCAAATTTTGAATGTTTTGAAGCGGGGAAATTGAAAATTTGAAACCTCATGGAGCTAAAGTTACTTGGTGATAACGATTCAGAACATTCACCTCGAATTTTGAATGTTCTGAAGCGGGGAAATTGAAAATTTGAATTTGATTTTTGAATGTTTGGGGGGAAATGAAAATTCAAATTTTGAAGGTTTGCGGGAAATGCAAATGCAAATTCAAATTAATGCAAATGCAAATTCAAATTTTGAATGTTGACTACCATTCAAAAATACCGACAGAAGGTGGAGATGTTCCAGTTACCATAAATGATCCCAGCTATACCCCAAAGACTTTCCCGGATTATTTTGATGTTTTGATGCTATTATCTTCTGACAAATTAAACTGTATTATTTCTGGAATGAGAAATTCAACTGTATTATTTCTGGAATGGGTTAACGTTTAAGTCTACATTGTTTTTGGACTGGCTGACAAGAGATTAGAGGATTTTATAAAAAAGTATTTGGTTTCTTTGTGATCTTACAGTTGTGAAAGCTTGGAGCAATGGGTCGTGGCCTTATAAGGCGCATTGGACGGTTGAAGCACAAGCTAATGCAGAACTTGAAAAGAAATTGAGGAAATTAGAGTTTCGTTGTCAAGATCTAAAGCATTCATTGAATCAGAGAGTTCAAGATGGGGATATGGCCCAAAAACTTCCCAGGGAATTAGAGCAATAACCGAGTAGTGTAGAATCAACCGTTGAATCGAGCTATTGATAATGGGGATTTGGTGATTCTCCTAAACAATAGGTGATTTCCCTCCGTCAATCCCTTGAATTAAGTAGTTGAGCCACAGAGTCAGTAGTTTCTTCTTGATAGCTTCAATATCTTTCACGATTTTGTCAATTTCAACAAATAACCTTCGCAAAGCTCATAATCGAAAAATGGGAAATTTATAGTAGTCGTATGGTTTGTGGAAAAAAAATGACAGCTACAAAGAGAAAACCTACTATTCAAAAAAGGTAACGCTTATGAAGGGGTTTAAAAATGAAATTGTTTTGGAAAATGGCATTTTCTGTCTCTATTTTTTACTATTTTTAGATTGTTTCTGCTAGCAGAGCCAGAAACCCATCTCATGAGCATAGTTGCTGACAAGCTCTTGGAGAAATTGTAGGCAGACGTCGAGCAGAACTGCCGAAAATATTTTCGAGAATTTGCAGGAAGACATCCAATTTTTCAGGAAGACATCGAATGTTCCGAGATAATTGAGATTAAAATGTGGCGATGGTTTTTTTTTTTTTTGGGTTCATCTCCGGGTTATGGCATCGTATACAAACTGTCTACAATAAAAAGATTTTTTTTCTCTCATTTTCAAACCAGTCTACCTCTGGACTAACCAAGGAAAATTCTCCTCCGAGGTTCATATGAGAGACATTCGTACATAAGACAAACCAGAACAAATTCAAACATATAAAGCAAGTACAGATAATTGATTCCCAATCTAACATACTGAAGAGTATATGCTTGATTTTGATATGAATTCCAATAGAAAACCAAGAGGCAAAGCCAATTTATAGTGTAACCACAACGAAGTTGATATTATTGTAGGTGACACCTCTCAAGTAGCAGTGATCAGTGGACTCAACACCAATCCAGTTGTATAGAGCGGTATTAGTATCACTGGACTCAACACCAATCCAGTTGTATAGAGCGGTATTAGTATCACGAAACCAAAAGACGAACCTGGCGATCCAGCAAGCACGCTTGAACTCTAACAATGGCCTGCATCTTGGGCAGGTTAGATTCAGATTTGAAATTCCCCCTCGCGCGGGTTGAATTCAAATTTCAAATTGATGTGGATGGACGGCGGGTTAGATTCAGATTTGAAATTCCCCCTCGCGCGGGTTGAATTCAAATTTCAAATTTATGTGGGATGGTGGCATTGGGAGAGCCATATTCAGCAAGTGTGGGTGGGATTACCAAGATGCATGGCCATCTCCATGACTTGACCACTCTGACATCTCTGCAGACTTGCCCTCCCTTATTCAATGCTGTGCCCGTATCTGGTCTTCCTTGATGGAGCCTGGAGTTGAGTTTTTCGCTCACGCCGGAATCCGATGATAATGCCACGTTTCTTCTTTGTTAACCACATGACGATATACTTTTCTTCTTTGTTAACATGGATGGGAAGAAGTGAAAGTTATTGTTTCTTACCGCAAACCTATCTTCATAATTATGAAGAGAGTGTTTATTATTATGTTTGATAAAATATAATTTGTATAATTTATTTACTTTAATGCTATAACATTATGTTTGGATTTTTGTGGAGTACGTTTACACAATTTATTGGGTTGACCATGAAGCTAGTGTGTTTGAGTATCTAGGCAATGTGATGTTTATGTTTATGTTTATGTTTATGTTTATTTTTATTTTTATTTTTATTTTTATTTTGAGTAACATTATAGTAAAATAATTTGAATATTGAGAATTAATATTTTGCTAATCTAAAAGTTAATTTTATGGTGTAAATTATTCATTAAAGTCTTCTAATTAATATGGTGTGTTATGAATAATTCTACATTTTGTGAATCTAGGTGGCTTTAGGATCTTTAATTTGATGTGATGGTGTTCTCTTTTAATCCAATAATATCACATGTGGCTTCAGTATACATATGTTCATGTTGATGTGATAACATATTTCGTCACTCTAATATTAAGATTATTGCCAATTTCCATGTCCTGCTTCATAGGGCTTTTTTTGTTTGTGTTATTATTATATATAGGATGTCGCAAGCTATCTAGCTACAATGGCATATTTGATGTTCATATTTCATTTAACATTCATTTTTCTTTTCTAAAATGACACATGTCCTTGATGGTGTGCAAAGTATATGATGGTCTTATAGATCCGAGACATAGGAATGACAACTTACTTTGTGTTGGAACTAAGACTTTTGAAGGTAATGTCGCTATCTAAGCTCTTCAACCAATTGACCAAATAGGTCAAATATAATGTGTGTGTTGGGTATATGTGTTGTGAATAATTCTACATGCGTTATAATTGTGATTTAAAGGGATGTGGTGTATTGTCTCACCCACACCAAAAGTATTTCCAATATGAACACTTTCTTTGGGTGCAAGTTTCCACATTGATGTGATAGCATTCTCCTTCACTGATGATATTAGTATTGTGCCTTGTGAGCCATCTTTGGCTTGTGGTTATAATCTATTTGATATAATATAAGCTAAATTGCTATATAATTTGGCGTCTTATTTTTATGGTGATATTTCATGTTTGCTCAACTCATTAAGTGTTTACCTTAGGTTTGATTCACAATGCATTCTTGTATCCCACTGCATGAGAATTCTCAATATAACATGGATAATAAGCGGGAGACAAAGGTGGTTTATGATGCATTACCCATATTAAAATGTTTTTTTGACTGAGAAGTTGGTTTTGAGAGATATCATGTCTCATAAACATTATTAGCTTGTGGTTGTTATCTATGTGATATGTATTATGAACTATTATAATACAATAACATGTTCTAATGTTGGTATATCATCCTAAATTTTTAAAGTTTCACACGCATTATTTGCATCAAAATTTTTGTTGATTCAAATGTTAGTTCCAATAAGGGCCATGATTTACGTGGCCTCTCTAGCTTGTAGTTGTTATTTATGATTTAAGTGGCCTCTCTAGCTTGTTAGTTGTTAAATCATTATAGTGGCATATCAATATGTGGGGAGATTTAGTTCCACTTTAGTACTTAGTCTAATTTTCTCTACTTGTCCCACAAAAATATTTGAATTAAATAAGAATTCTATTTTATGGTGTTCTTTTCAAAATCATCTATCAATTTTTGAATACATTATATTCAATGTCTATTTAATTTAATGTCCAATGCTAAATCTCTAATGTTATCATAACCTATCTCAACTTGAGATTGATTAGACAACAAAAGAAATTAAAAATGAAAACTTATTTTCCTAGCTTCCCAATTGTCTCAATTTCTTTGTGCTGCCATATTATCCTATTTCAAACAGTAACACTGTGTTTTTTCTTTCTTGATTTTAGAGCCAGAGGCCTCACAAAAAATCTGGATACAAGCCAGAGTATTGTCCAAAGAGCATTTATCCCACTTTCTTTCTTCTTTTTGACTTTTCAAATATTTTACTTTCAACTTTTACGCTTCTCTCTCCAAAATTTCCCTTTTACAAAATAGGGGGGGTGGAGGATTGAACCCTGGTCTCCTCCCTACTACAAAAGAATCTTACCAACTCTCCTAGAGAATTTATGAAGCGATACATCCTTAACATTTTTTTTCTGCCTTTTATTTCCCTCAACAAATTTGAAAAATATGTGAATCCCACTAGTCATGTTTTCACATCAACAGGAAGGGAAGTGAACTGTTGTAGGTGACAGGGTCATTGTTGTGTGCAATCCTGCTCAAAGAATGTGCACGAAAATGGAAAAATGAGCTCTAGCACCCCCTACCACCCTACCACCCTATAGAAAATCCCCTACCTCCCTAAATATATGCAATATATTGGCTTGAATTTTGATACTTTTAAATCCCCCTTTATGAACTCACGTGGTATAGTATTGGTTAACAAGTGAATCCCCCGTGCTTTTCACTCGTTTATCAACCATTACTCTCTCGACGTCTTCCATTACTCTCTCAACGTCCAACTTCACTGCTTTCTCAATTGAGACACTATCTGGGATGCTATATATTAAGTCCTCTTACTTCACTGCCTTCTCTATTGATGGACTATCTGAGACACTATAAGACATAAGGAAGAAATATAGAAAAAAGATGAAGGAATTATAAGAAGAAGAGGATGAAGTAGGATAGTAGGCTACCATTCATCATTGGTAGAGGAAGTGTGCTAATGGAAGAAGTCCGGACAATTTTGAGTAGCACCTTGGTTGCCTTTCAACTTTGCCTTGGATTATGGCAGATCGGTAAGCTCATTATATAAATTGTATATAATTTATATAATAACTTATACATACAAATAACATTTTTAAATGGACTTGTATAAAAACCATGGTTAGCAATATGAAATCATGGTAAATCATGGTCAGCCATAGGAAACCATATTCAATCACATGCAACCATGGTTTGACCATGTAGTTTAATCATGGTTTCAACATGGTTGAACCATGTGGTTTGAACATGGTTTGACCATGGTTTTCCCATGATATGACCATGTGGTTAGACCATGGTGTGACCATGTGTTTTAACCATGACTTGATTATGATTTTAACTATTATTTGACCATGTTTTTTAGTGATGGTTCAATCATGTTTATCGGTGTGTTTGATTTTGGTTCACCTTGTTTGAACATGGTTGACAATTGTTTCATCATGGTTGATGATGAAGTTTTAGCATGTGGTTGTCGATGAGTTGACCATGGTCGACCATGTGGATAACCATGGTTGATCATGTGGTCAAGAATGTGTTTTCACATGTTGTTTGACCATGGTTCAACTCTATGGTTGACTACGATGAAACACGATTCAAGCATGTTTGACCATGATTCAACCATGTTTTCACCATGGATCAACCATGTTAAACCATATGATTAGCCATGTTCACCCATGGTTAAACATGAACAACCCTATGGTTGACCATTTTGTTTGACTATGTTGACCATGCAGTTGATGTTGTTTGATCATAGTTGTCCATGGTTGACCATGTAGTTGAAAATGTGGTTAACAATGTTTGAACACGTGGTTGACCATTTTTATGTGGTTAACTATGTGGTTGACCATGTTCGACCATGGTTGACCATGGTTGAGTATGACTCACCATGGGGTTGTTGATGTCGTAGACCATGTTCGACCATTGTTGACTATGTGGTTGACCATGTTTGATCATTTTTAGCCATGTGGTCAACCATGTTCGACCATGGTTAAGCATAGTTGAGCATGGGGTTGAGAATGTGGTAGACCATGTTCAACCGTTGTTGACCATGGATGACCATGGGGTTGATGATGTAGTTAACCATGTGGTTGGCCACATGGTTAAGCATCGTTGACGATGTGTTTGACCACTTTTAACCATTTCTAACCATTTATTTAACCCTGTGGTTGACCGTGTTTGACAATATCATTGACCTTCTTGACCAAATTTGACCACCTTTTACCATTTTAAGATTTTTAACCATGTAATCATGTTTGACCATATGGATGTCCATGGATTGATTCTATAATATATTTTATAAATTATATAATTTAAAAATTATATTATAATTATTAATATTCATTATTTTTGAAACATTATTAAATTTGGAATTGATTCTATAAATATTATAGAAACTAGGGTCAACATACATTGTTTAATTTTAATTTAGATTACAAATATAAATAATGTAATTTTATTTAATGTAAAATCCAAAATAAAAAGTTTCCACTCACAAACTATACACACTTTACTTCCATTATTTTTTATGTGGAAATTCATAACAATAACAAACTATACACGCTTTACTTCCTATATTTTTAAGGAATTCCTTAAACTCAAGTATTTGAGATTGTAATTTATCTTTTTTCTTATTAATATTTTGCAAATAAATTAAAATTTGATTTTAAACATTTTTAAATAATATATATTAATATAATAATGGATACAAATCATATTAACGGGAGAAAACAATAAAATTAAACACTAAAAAAACATATATGTGTTAAAAAAATTATGTTACCTTTAATATTAATGACTCCCTCTCCAAACACTCTCAAAAATATTTAAAATGATAAAATCATACCAATTTAAAATTTTAATAATAACATTTTATATAATTTTCATAACCTAATATTAATTTAGAACATTTTAATTAATTTTATAAAATTAATATTTAAAAAATAAAATATATGAAAATTATTGTATAAATTATATATATAAAATAATTCCATTTCAACTTATATTTCTTACATGGATACTTTTTATCTTTTTTCATTAATTATAAATGAACCTTAAATACTTATGTAAAACAAATATTGCAGTCCATGATGCTTATGCAATTAGGGATAGTCACAAGAGAGTAATGCTTCACACTGTTAAGATATTTCCATAGTTACATAAAAAAATGTTTTTTAAACTCACTTAAAAAAATAAATTCATGAACAACAATTTAATAAATATATATTACATAATTATGTCCATCTTTTCATTAAAAATTTAATTCTAAGGAATGGAAGTATTTAATTGGTTTTAGATAGTTTTTAATTTTTAATTACTTTAATTTTTAATTGGTCCAATGGAGATTGAAAAAATTGTCTATTTTTTCTTTTAATTGTTTTTTTTAAATAATTATATTGTTGATTTAAAATGACACTAAATTGTATTACCAAGAAATTCTCAAATATACAATAACATATAAAAATAAATTATAGATATTAAAAATTTATATTTCAACACTACAAAAATTATACACCTAAAATTTATTAATAATAGAAATTCAGAAATTATATATCCAAAATTATTTTTATTTAAAAATGAAAAAACATATTTTTAATACACTAGTTATACAATTAAAAAACAAACTATAAAAAATATAAAACACAAATTATAAATTATATATAAAAGAAATTAACTAAATATATAAACTAAATTAAAATACTTAGGTGGCGTAATGAACTCTTTGCATTTGTATATAATAACAAATCAATTGGATATAATATAGATTTCGGTGTATTTATTGATGCATCTATTTTTTGTGGATTTTCTCTATTTTGGATGTCTAATCATAATAATTGTGTATCCATATTTCAAGTTAACATTTGTATTAATTAATAGAGTTTATTACCGAATAAGCATTACCCATAAAAAGCTAGTATAATGAACTCATATAAAGCATGAGTATTGTTACAGTATTATGATAAGGTGGGTTATTTATATTTAGCTTCATTGAACACAAACATTTACTTGGCATTGAATAGCGGGCCCGATTGGACTATTAAGCTGGAATTCGAATTTATTTTTTAACCAATTCAGACATGATTTTTCGTGTTAATTTTAGCACTTTTTCTCTCTGTATTTTCCCAAAACAATAATTAGACATTGTAAAATTGAAATAGGGTCGATGCTCATAGGATATGAGGCCTATTATTAATATTAATCAAGGCCCCGTGTCTAACAAAAACTGAATTCATTTGTAACAGCAATTGGAACCGAAACTTGCAAAGATTCGAACCGTAA
>LPNX010816293.1:335379-381499 GCA_001517045.1 Pseudotsuga menziesii | reverse complement strand
AACCATTGTCAAACATGGCCAACCATAATCAAACATATTCAACCATAGTCAAGCATGGGCAACCATAGTCAAACATAGTCAACCATGGATAATCATATTGGAACATTCTCAACTATGTTCAACTACAGTCAATCATGGAAAATGATATAAACAATGTTGCATTATGGAAGTTAACGCCTCAATGTGACAATTTAGGTCACGTTGTGACAATGTATTTCACATTCTAACAATTAATGTCGCATTATCACAATTTATGTTCCATTGTGACAATTTATTTCACATAGTGACAATGTATGTCACATTGTCACAATTAATGTCACATGTCAATTATCATTTCATTGTGACAATTAATGTCGCATTGAGAAAACGTCCAACATCACATTGCGACAACTAACATAACATTGTGACAATTAAGGTCACATTGTGATGTAACTAATGTCACATTGTCTCAACTAATGTCACATCTGACAACCAAACTTGCATTGTGATAGTTAATGTTGTGTTGTCACAACCATTATTGTATTGTGAAAATTAACATAGCATTGTGGCAATTAATGTCACATTATGACTGTTAGCATCCTCAACATCCTTATGTGATAATTAACGTTGCGTTGTGACAATTCACTCCACATTATGAAAGTTGATGTCACATAGTGACAATTAACATTGCATTGTGTCAATTATGGGAAACTATGGGAAACCATGGTCAACTATGGGAAACTATGATCAACCATGGTCAAACATGGTTTTCCATGTTCAACTATGGTGCAACATAGTCAACTATGACCAAACATGGTTAAACACCATTATCCATGGTCAACCATGTCTAATGATGGTCAACTATGCTCATCCATGGTTAACAATGGTAGCCCATAATCAATTATGACTAAAAATTATTTTGCATGGTTAGATGTGGGAAAACATGTTTGACTATGGTTAAACATTTCAATGTTTGACCATATGTGGCCATGGTTAACTACTGTAAAAAATGATCAACTATGGTGAAACATAGGCGTAACTGGTTGACCACTGTTAATCTATATTAGCCTTAGTAAAAAATAACTATCATCAACCAAATTCAATGGTTACCATGTTCAATTATGGTTAAACATAGTCATACATGGTCAGCCATTTTTAAACATGGTAAAGCATGGTCAACCATGTCAATGTTTGACCATGGTTGACCATGTTTCACCTTGGCCAAATATGCTTAACATAAGGTCACTTATGGTCAACCATAGGCATACATGGTTGACCATTGCCAATGATCAACTATCATCAAACATTACTTGTCATGGTCAATGATGGTGAAGCATGTTTGACTATATGAATGATGCTCGAAATGGTTTGTCATCGTAAACTATGGTCAAACATGATTTTACATAGCAAATTATGGTCAAACATAGTCATACATTGTCAACCATGGTCATATGTGGTCAACTATGGTCAAACATGGGAAAACATCATTGGTTTTGGTTAACCATGGTTTTAATTATATAATATATATATATATATATATATTAATCTTTAACTAATATTTAATACGAATACAAATTATTATATATTAGTATTGATATATATAATATATATATATTGATTGATATTGATAGGTTTAGGTTGGGTGTAGGTTGGGAGGGTTAGGTAGGGGTTTAGGGATTATTAATAGGGATTTAGTTAGGTATTAATAGGGTTTAGGTATGAATTTAGATAGAGGTTTAAATAGGGGGTTTGGTAGGGTTTAGTTAGGGGGTTTTAAGTAGGGGTTTGGTAGGGGTTTAAGTTAGTATTAATATGGATTTAGTAAGGTATTAATAGGGTTTGGATATGAATTTAGGTAGGGGTGAATAGGGTTAGTAGGGGTTAGTAGGGGTTAGTAGGGGGTAAGGTAGTAATATTGAGGGGGGGGTTAAGTAGGGTTAGTGAGGTCAGATTAAATGGTAGGTTTAATTTATGTTTTGAAAAAAGGGGGTGGGGTATGGGGATTTTTTATTAATATTATAACTTATTAACCAATTTCAAATAAATTTTTATAAACAATTTATTATTTGTCTCAGGCCTACAGTTGATTAATTGTCTCTATGGTTCATATAGGTTTGTTTAGTTGGTTTTTTATGGATTTTTTTCAATCCTCCATGAATTCACGGAGGATTGAAAAAAATTGGGCAGCATTTCAGCTTGCCCGGGACACATTTCAAAATTAAACCGGTAGCATAAACGCTACTGGTTGACATAATTTATATATATATAACAAATTAACAAAAAAATTCAATTTAACTACAAATTTTCAAAAATCCGGCAGCATTTCTGCTTGCCGGTACACATTTTAAACATGAAAATTATAAAAACATACATTTACCAAAGTTTAAAACAAATTTTATAAATTTATAAAAAAAAAAATTTAATTCCATTTAAATTGAAAAACAATTATTTAAACTGTTACCTCTTGGCTCCGACGCCATCGTGACGAGGTTGGGTTGATTCGGGGTGCTTGGGTTGCTTTGGGGTGCCAATCCTTACGCCGCTCGTCGTTTCTCGGTCGAGCTTCCACAGTGAAATTTTGCAAAAAAGATGGTCGCAGCCCCCGTGGCCTCTTTTTATAATTTTTTTGACACAGGCACCTCGGTCGAGGTATGTACCTCGACCGAGGTCCATACCTCGACTGAGTTAATAACTCGATCGAGGTATTTATTAACCCTCGGTAGAGGTTTTAATACCTCAACCGAGGGTTAAGAAATACCTCGGTCGAGGGCTTGATAAAACCTCGGTCGATATATTAAGACCTCGGTCGAGGGCTTGTTAAACCCTCGACTGAGGTGCGTATTTCTGTTTTTGCCGAAATGCGCTTGCCAAAAAGTGTTACCCAGGTCCGCGGATTCACCCCCCTCCTAATAAGGTTTGAAGCTCTTTTAACATCTTTGGCACAAGTGTTTCACTAAAATTAAAAAAATTACATTAAAAAAAATTGCATCAATATTACATTAAATTGAATTGGTCAATATAAATGAATGCAAATAACCAATTCAACTTATTCAATCCATTTATTCAACTTTTTTCATGATCTCTATTCATGTCCAATTATTTTTACCCAATGAATGCAAATGAGCTATTCAACTTATTCAATGTTGTTATTTTTGTGAATTGACATAATGGCTTATTGCAAATGATGCCATCTTCATTATTGTCACAAAATATACTAAATGGAGCAAATCCATGGTTTTTATTACAATTGCATTTATTCAACTTATTTCATGATCTCTATTCATGTGGATATATTTATCCAAAGAATCCAAATGGCCAATTCAACTTATTCAATGCTTTTATTTTTGTGAATAGACATAATTATTATCACAAAATATAGTAAATAGAACAACCCCGTGGTTTTTATTAAAATTACATATTTTAAATTTTGTTTTTATGTTCTTTCCCATGATGCCATAATCATTATTATCACAAATATAGTAAACACCAAAAAGAAATTCCCAAAATATAGTTGTGTAAGAAGAAATAAGCTAATATCTTAAATGAACGATGTCAACTTGTGGTGCAGGAACATTCATTGGAACTTAGCGATTTCTGAGGAGCTCCCCTCTGGCTTAGATTGAGCTGAAGCAAACTACATAGAGGTTTACATAAGAGGACACGAAAATAAAAAGACAATTCTCACAATTGCAAATATTGAGCATGTAACCATCAGGATCATGTAACGAAAGTTGGACGATGTACAACCCTTCATCTTCCACTACACATTTTTGATATTTTATTTCCATTTGTTGCAATTTATTTTCCACTAAAATAACATATGGGAACTCCTAGAGAAAAAATCAACAGTGATCACGACAGCTCTAAAATGAAGCATATCCTTCTAGAATAATAGTAAGAATCTCTCAAAGGTGACTATAGGACTTTAAGTAAACCTAAAAAGCCATATGGTTATCTCTTGGATCGGTCTTAGTTTTCTTAGGGAGATCATCCCAAGACCTGCACTGTAAGAGATGAATCCCCACACTGTAACTGAATAAACTGGACATCAACAACATTTTAGATCCGTTAGAAGATATATGAATTATTATATTCAGACAGTAACATTGGATAAAGGACTATATTGACCCAAATATATTACCAAGCTCCTTCAAAATCGAATGAAGACCGCCTTCTAACTTGTTGAAATCCAAGAAAATTCTCGTAGAATTTCATAGAAGCCGTGACAGATTTTCAAACAAATGAAACGTGATTGAGAGATACCAAAGGTAGAGGTTGGGAAATTGTTGTTTTTTCACAGTCTACAAATGGAAATTAATAATTTTATAGGCACCGACTTTCAGAAACGACTTACACTCTTCAGGGCATTGTTCAAGCATCTCCTTATTAAAGAAGTTTTAGGGTAAATAATAGAAATCATCCGTAGCCAAAGTGTCACAATTACTTGTTTCCTTATGATATTGGTTAGTTAATTAATTATTTACTACTTGGTAAATAATAGAAATTATCTGTAGCCAAAGAGTTTTGATTTTGGATTGATCAAGAGTTTTTTCCCAACATGTTTGCAACTCACGGTTCAAATATTCACCACAAATAACTTCAACTTCATATATTCAAATCCCTTATTCTCCATATTAAAATAGCAACTAATTCTTCGCATAGAACAAGGTTATAACTCAAACAATCCTTGGGAATGATCATTCTCACTCATTATTGGAACAATTCATCTTCTGTACTTTTGTTTCTGTGATAAACACACTTGAACCACACTTGAACCAGCAATGGATTTCGATGTTAAAATCAATGAAGCATGATATATTCCCTCCTCCCTCCGCCCATGCTTCATTGAAACAAAAGCACCGAACATTACAATATCATTTAATGAAGAAACATACTAGATAAGGAAATATCGTTTAACTATGCAACTCTAATTCTTAATTTGTAATGCACTAGAACATCTGGATTAACCCTATGGGAGGAGGGCGGAAGGAGGCAGGAGCGGAGATCTGCTCCCTTGGCCACCAAAGAGCCGCTCCTCACGGTGCCACCAAAGAGCCGCTCCTCAAAGGTGACGTGATTCTGAGCCGCTCCTCCATGGTCCCCACCATTGAGGAGCGGCTCTTTGGTGGCCAAGGGAGCATAACTTTGCTCCCACCTCCCTCCGCCCATGCTTCATTGAAACAAAAGTACAGAACATCAAAATATCATTTAACGAAGAAACATACTAAATAGGAAAATATCCTTTAACTAAGCAGTCTTAATTCTTAATTTGTAATGTACCAAAACATCTGGATTAACCGTATGTTGCAGAAGCTTGAATATTGTATTCAAAATAATATAGAAAATTAGAAGGTAGTTAAAGAAGCATTAATACTTAATCTGTAATGCATCACAACATCTGGATTAACCTATCTTGTAGAAGCTTGAATCTTATGCATCGCATTCAAAATAATATTGAAAAGTAAGAAGGTAGTTAGGTGGTTGCAGAATTTATTCAGCCTCTGAAAATTTCTTGTTACTTTTCAACTAGAGAAATTTATTCCTCATAAGTATCATCCAAAATATGTTTATCCCTAAGTATAAGAAGTGGACGCAGACCTAGAAGAGGAAGCTGTTGGAAGATTAGAAGGACAGAACTAAGTATACAAATGAAACTGCAAGCCAGGATTTAAAGATAAGCTTGCTCAATGATTGAGCAAAAATCTGTGATATGATTCATTACAAACAATAGTTGTGATTTATTTCCTTTAGTTTCTATCATCAACCAATACTTGTGATTGCTCCAACTCCGTGGAAATTCATTACATAATTAACTGCTATCGTCATACTCCAACTTCGGAGAAATTCATTACATAATTCGAAGAATATACTACGAATACCATAAACAAAAATATAATGATAGTGATATTGTGGACTTTGTGATATATAAAAAATTCATTGCATTATTTGAAGAATATAATACTAATACAAGAAACAAAAATCTAATGTCACTGGTCTTGAGGACTTTGTGATATATGGAATTTTTTAATTTCTCTTGTCATATCATTATGTCATTACAATCCAAGGCATATTATTCCATTACATTATATTAATACATTATATTATATCAATACATTATATTATATCAACATATTATGCCATTTTTAAAAGTATTTTCATTACATTATATTATATCAATATTTTATTTTTATAATAAGTATAATGAGTTTTATGTCATAGTGTGCTCATCGTGAAATAGAACAACCTCTTGTATGCAGAATAAGTCGTTGAAATAGCATTAGTCCAAGGCACAATATGTCATTACATTCCAAGGAACATTATGTCATTACATTATATTATATCAACATATTATGTCATTTTTTTAAATATGACCATTACATTATATTATATCAATATATTATGTCATTTGTTTAAGGTTTTTGTCATAGTGTGCTCATCGATAAATAGATCAACCTCTTGTATGCAGTATAAGTTGTTGAAATAGCATTCCTCCAACGCACATTATGTCATGCCATTATGTCATTACAATCCAAGGCACATTATTCCATTACATTACATTATATCAATATATTATGTCATTTTTTGAAAATATTGTCATGACATTATATTATATCAATATATTATGACATTTTTTAAAATATAATGTTGTTGGGGGATTTAGGGGGTTAGAGGGGGTGTTTTAAATTTTGTAAATGTAGTGTTGTTGAGGGGTTTAGAGGTTAGCGGTGGGGTGTTTAATTTTTATTTTTAATGTAGTGTAATGGGGTCACGGGTTTAATTTCTTTTTATATTATATTCAATCGCTCGTCTACAAAAAATATAGATTATAATGGGTGTCAGACCCATGGACGAGTGTAAATAATTTCACATGAAACAGTTCAGATGTTTTTTGTTAGTATGATGTTTGTAATTGAAACTATAAATGAGTTTTTGATCATTTATATGAATAATTTGTTCTTGTAGGGTTTAATATATGACTTCATTATGAATCACAGCGTAATTTGTTTAGTTTTAATGGTTAGAGTGCTGAAATTATTTATGAAATATTTGTTTTTGTTTAAATTTATGCAAGTTTAAAAAAAGTTGTAATTATCACTTGAAGAAAAAAATCTTTTTCCAATTTAAGGGTTGATTCTAAATTTTTTGTAAACAATAGTATGGAATGTTTAGGCCATGTCTCTACTGTTTACCCCCCCAAAAAAACATGTACACTGGAATCAACACTTTTCTATTTGGAGGGTGTTTTTGGTGTTTTTTATGCAAAAATCATCGTTTTTATGGCTAGAGTTCTCTTTCTTAGTATAAAGTTCTCGTTTCATAGTATAATGGGTTATCATGCTAAGTTGGTTCTAAGGTTTCAGGTTGGATTTGAAGCTTTCAAACATTGATCGATTCAAATTTATGTGATTAGAATTCAAACTTTTAACAAATCAAAGCATAAAACTAATATAAAAAAAACAACCCTTATCATGATAGATATGCATGCTCACGACAAATTTTCATATTATTGGATGATTGAACTCATTATTTATCTTGACCTCGTATTCATTATGTAACCTATTCTCTTCTTAACTCCTTTTCAAATTCATTTTGCAACCAATTCTTTTGTGAACTCCTTTTCCATATAGGTAATTAATGGGTCGGTATTTGAGATCGACAATGAATGTAGTCATACTAATAATCTCAATATCCCATGCATTAGGGCTTGTGGATAACCTAATTTTACACTTCATAAATGTATTTCTATTTGATATAACCCCTTTCCCCCTCTCTCTCCCTCCCACCTGACTCTTACTAACCTCTTCTTCACTCTCTCTCACTTCCCAACTCATCCAACCACCTCTAACCCCCACCCACATATCTATTCCCCAACCCCCCTCTCTCTCCCCCTCTCTCTCCCCCTCTCTCTCCCCCTCTCTCTCCCCCTCTCTCTCCCCCTCTCTCTCCCCCTCTCTCTCCCCCTCTCTCTCCCCCTCTCTCTCCCCCTCTCTCTCCCCCTCTCTCTCCCCCTCTCTCTCCCCCTCTCTCTCCCCCTCTCTCTCCCCCTCTCTCTCCCCCTCTCTCTCCCCCTCTCTCTCCCCCTCTCTCTCCCCCTCTCTCTCCCCCTCTCTCTCCCCCTCTCTCTCCCCCTCTCTCTCCCCCTCTCTCTCCCCCTCTCTCTCCCCCTCTCTCTCCCCCTCTCTCTCCCCCTCTCTCTCCCCCTCTCTCTCCCCCTCTCTCTCCCCCTCTCTCTCCCCCTCTCTCTCCCCCTCTCTCTCCCCCTCTCTCTCCCCCTCTCTCTCCCCCTCTCTCTCCCCCTCTCTCTCCCCCTCTCTCTCCCCCTCTCTCTCCCCCTCTCTCTCCCCCTCTCTCTCCCCCTCTCTCTCCCCCTCTCTCTCCCCCTCTCTCTCCCCCTCTCTCTCCCCCTCTCTCTCCCCCTCTCTCTCCCCCTCTCTCTCCCCCTCTCTCTCCCCCTCTCTCTCCCCCTCTCTCTCCCCCTCTCTCTCCCCCTCTCTCTCCCCCTCTCTCTCCCCCTCTCTCTCCCCCTCTCTCTCCCCCTCTCTCTCCCCCTCTCTCTCCCCCTCTCTCTCCCCCTCTCTCTCCCCCTCTCTCTCCCCCTCTCTCTCCCCCTCTCTCTCCCCCTCTCTCTCCCCCTCTCTCTCCCCCTCTCTCTCCCCCTCTCTCTCCCCCTCTCTCTCCCCCTCTCTCTCCCCCTCTCTCTCCCCCTCTCTCTCCCCCTCTCTCTCCCCCTCTCTCTCCCCCTCTCTCTCCCCCTCTCTCTCCCCCTCTCTCTCCCCCTCTCTCTCCCCCTCTCTCTCCCCCTCTCTCTCCCCCTCTCTCTCCCCCTCTCTCTCCCCCTCTCTCTCCCCCTCTCTCTCCCCCTCTCTCTCCCCCTCTCTCTCCCCCTCTCTCTCCCCCTCTCTCTCCCCCTCTCTCTCCCCCTCTCTCTCCCCCTCTCTCTCCCCCTCTCTCTCCCCCTCTCTCTCCCCCTCTCTCTCCCCCTCTCTCTCCCCCTCTCTCTCCCCCTCTCTCTCCCCCTCTCTCTCCCCCTCTCTCTCCCCCTCTCTCTCCCCCTCTCTCTCCCCCTCTCTCTCCCCCTCTCTCTCCCCCTCTCTCTCCCCCTCTCTCTCCCCCTCTCTCTCCCCCTCTCTCTCCCCCTCTCTCTCCCCCTCTCTCTCCCCCTCTCTCTCCCCCTCTCTCTCCCCCTCTCTCTCCCCCTCTCTCTCCCCCTCTCTCTCCCCCTCTCTCTCCCCCTCTCTCTCCCCCTCTCTCTCCCCCTCTCTCTCCCCCTCTCTCTCCCCCTCTCTCTCCCCCTCTCTCTCCCCCTCTCTCTCCCCCTCTCTCTCCCCCTCTCTCTCCCCCTCTCTCTCCCCCTCTCTCTCCCCCTCTCTCTCCCCCTCTCTCTCCCCCTCTCTCTCCCCCTCTCTCTCCCCCTCTCTCTCCCCCTCTCTCTCCCCCTCTCTCTCCCCCTCTCTCTCCCCCTCTCTCTCCCCCTCTCTCTCCCCCTCTCTCTCCCCCTCTCTCTCCCCCTCTCTCTCCCCCTCTCTCTCCCCCTCTCTCTCCCCCTCTCTCTCCCCCTCTCTCTCCCCCTCTCTCTCCCCCTCTCTCTCCCCCTCTCTCTCCCCCTCTCTCTCCCCCTCTCTCTCCCCCTCTCTCTCCCCCTCTCTCTCCCCCTCTCTCTCCCCCTCTCTCTCCCCCTCTCTCTCCCCCTCTCTCTCCCCCTCTCTCTCCCCCTCTCTCTCCCCCTCTCTCTCCCCCTCTCTCTCCCCCTCTCTCTCCCCCTCTCTCTCCCCCTCTCTCTCCCCCTCTCTCTCCCCCTCTCTCTCCCCCTCTCTCTCCCCCTCTCTCTCCCCCTCTCTCTCCCCCTCTCTCTCCCCCTCTCTCTCCCCCTCTCTCTCCCCCTCTCTCTCCCCCTCTCTCTCCCCCTCTCTCTCCCCCTCTCTCTCCCCCTCTCTCTCCCCCTCTCTCTCCCCCTCTCTCTCCCCCTCTCTCTCCCCCTCTCTCTCCCCCTCTCTCTCCCCCTCTCTCTCTCCCTCTCTCCCTCACACATGCAGGGACACCCACAGACATCCACAGGTCACCCCATACCACTAAGAGCCCCCTCCACTCCCCTATATTTCTCTCTCTCTCTCTCACACACACATCCCTATGTCTCCCCTTATGACTAACACCCCCCTCCTCTCTCTATCTCTCCCCCAATATCCCTCCTAAATCATACTAGCCCACCCTCTTCCCCCCAAATATTACTTGTACTCATACTAACCCCTCCTCCTACCCCTAAATCCCGTCTTCTTCCCATAAATTCTAACCCCAACCAATCCCTTCAATCCCTTAACAAGACCCTATCCTTACATATGTTCCTAACCCCTGAAAGCACATATTAAACCCCCTCTACAACACCTAAATACCCCCACATTAATCTAACCCCCTCACCCCCCTAAAAAACTAGCACCTTCCATGTTATTAAGTTCTTCTAACATCCCTAGGTCTTCCCCTAACACTGAAACCCCCCCTCTTATATCTCTTTCCTCTCTAATTCTTTGCCCTCTTCTCTTCCAACTACACCTAACCCAATCCGCCCCCCTCCTCTCCCTCTATCTCTCTCTAACACACACAACCCTTAGATTTTTAAAGCAATAGTTAGGGGGAAGAGAAAGGGGGTGTTAGGAGGATAAGACTTAGGGAGTGCTTGTTAATTACCCTAAACATTGAATGATCCCTTAGTCGTGGAACCACCTACTTAAATGTTGCTAAATGTTATTCGAACATAACACATACGCCTTATAGATGGTAAAAACGTGCACCCATTTTTGCTAATAATATCTCATGCACATTATGTCCCTGTATAAATAGCAGCAGTCCCTATCCGAGAAACACTTGAATGGATTTCAAGCATTTTTCAAATTTGTGCACAATTTCAAGTTGCATACAGTGCGTTCATTCTCTTCGTCGCCATAATAGCACACACAATGTTGATTGCATTAATTGTCTCCATCACAAGCGTCTAAGGATTGATTGGAGCACCAAATACATTGGACAAGGGTCAAGCAATTATAGAAAAACAATATAAACCATCTCCAATTATTCACCAATCATTTTGTCGCAATTGGGGAGCTATCAAAGGAAACACTTCATTGGTAATTGTGGTGGAGTATCTAGACACAATTGAACGAGAAAGGAACCAACCTTGGAAAATCTCCCATTGAGGAGCACCATAGAGCATCTCCACCATTGTTTTTCTTGCAATTGAGGAACTAGCAAAGGAAATATTTTATTGGTCATTGTGGTGGAGTATGTAGACACAATTGACCAAGAAAGAAACAAATCTTGGGGAATTTCCCATTGAGGAGCACCGTAGATCATCTCCACCATTGTTTTTCTTACAGTTGAGGAGCTAGCAAATGAAACATTTTAGTGGTAATTGTGGTGGAGTATGTAGACACAATTGAGAAAGAAATAAACCAAGCTTGGGGAATCTACCATTGAGGAGCACCATAGAGCATCTCCACCATTTTTTTTGCAATTGAGGAGCTAGAAAATGCAACATTTCATTGGTCATTGTGGTGGATTATTTAGATAGAATTGAGCAAGAAAGAAACCAAGATTGGGGAATCTCCCATTGAGGATCACCATAGAGCATCTCCACCATTGTTTTCTTGCAATTGAGGAGCTATAAAAGGAAACATTTCATTGGTCATTTTGGTGGAGTATTTAGACACAATTGAGCAACAAGGAAACCAAGCTTGGGGAATCTCACATTGAAGAGAACCATATATCAATGATCATTGTGGTGATCGGAAATTGACACAATTGAGGAAGAAAATCAGCATGGAAGAGGAAACCCAATGAAAACCTTGAATAATTTAGAGAAAAGAAAATAAATGACATGACCAATCGAAGATTCTATATGGACACTCAACTAATTCTAGTTGTAGAGAATGCCACAATTCTTCCTACCAATTCACAACAAGAAAGAAAAAATAATTTGCTCAAGGGGCCTTCAATTTACATAGCATTTGAAAAGAGAGCACGTCATGACACAGATCAAGGAGTAAAATGTAGGTGCACATCAAGGACACCTAAAACCTTTCCATATTTATGTGGATGTGGGTATACAAGTGACAAAGTTAGTGAGTTGTTGCATGGAGATCGTATGCTTTAAGAAGACAATGTTTTTATACCACCTAAGAGGATTTCCAATTGCCACCATCTGACTGACATCAAGATCCATAAGGACATGAAGCTCATGTTGAAATTCCAGACTAACTGAGTGATATGGTACATGGCCTAGTTCCAACCTCCCTACCTCGGTTAGCAACTTCATGACGAAGAACTCCAAAATGTATACAAATCGATGAAATTCCCATTGGTTCTCTTGAAGTTACATTACCTAAACGCAGTATTACATATCAATCTCAACAAATACTTGTCAACTATTTTGATTCTAAATGTGATGGAGATAAATGTAGATTATTTATAGCATTATTAAAATCTAGTTCTATGGTTGTTGTTAGGATAAACTTAAGGATAAACATGATAAACAATTCTGAACCAATTTCTCATATTGTCAGAAGTTTAGTAGATTCATTTAGTACAATTGGAAATAAATCTCATTCAAAGGATCACAATGAGGCTCGTCATGTGTTGTCACAATCAATCGTGAACAAAAGCACTAGGGACCTTAAACTTCTTAATCCTGCATCCAAACTTATACATTTGGATATCAAAACACTTCGTAAGTATTTTTCCAGAAGAGAACAACTTGACTCTAGTAAAACAAATGTATGGGCCTTCATTGGAAGGTTGCTATGCCCTGATATGAAGCTCATTGATGTGGTAAAGGGACTAGTGCAGGATTTTTTTTATTACAATAGTAGATATTCTTCCAACCAAAAAGATGTACTATAATTGAGAAGGTGTAATGTCCCTTAAAATTCTAAAAAAAAATTGGAGGGTTAATAAAATCATTAAGATCTAAGGTTCATCTAAAATTAACCTCAGCATTGTAAAGACTTATTAAAAGAGGTACTTGTATTTTTGGTATGGATTTCTTTCATAGCATCGTGTCCTATTTTCTTACGATGATATTTATGTTGGTTATTTGTATACTGCATTGGTGTTTATTTTTCTTTTTTCTAGCTACTTACTTCATACTTGTTTATAATGGATGTTTAACTTAACACAGCCTAGTCTTTTTTAAGGTAAAATGTCGTGGATAACTTACCTCTGCTTCTAAAGGGAAAAGAGTGGCTGGATTTAATAACGACTCAACAAAAAGGTATGAAGGTCTCCTATGAACTTGGGATTACTTAGTTTGTTGTGAATTAATACATGAGGAACTCTTTGTTTGCAGGTGCTAGGTACCAACCCTGTGACGAGTGTATGTTTTAAAGAAGTAACTTGATCTAGCAAACAAATATTCTAACCTTTGAAACTAAGGATTTTAATGCATAGTGTAATACATAATCACAATTAAAGAGGGACTAGTGACTATAGGGAGTGGGTAAATAATCTAGTCACCAGTGGAGGTGGTTTCTCATTTAAAAATGCAATGTGAAGGCATGTGTGTCCTCCTTCCATGTTGGCTCTGGCATATAATGAAGCACTTTGTTTTCGAAACACTCTTTTCATGCGAAAATGGTGGAGGGGAGCGAGCTCCCTGGATGTTGGTTTGGTTAACAAAGTGTGGAAAGTGGTTTTCATAGGTGCCATTGCTACTGAGGTAAGTGTGTCTCCAAGTAGCTTATACCTCATTGCTCTATTTCTTTTCTTTCTTTTACTACAACCTTTACTAAACCCTTGTCGGGATTTGTCACAGGGTGACACAACATATAACGAGGTGTGCGACTAGAGGAAGGGATACTCTCAGGAAATACTTGGTAAGACCATTTTTAAGTGACCTTCACCTATGGTCCGTTGTTTTGTGTTTCAAAAAGGATTTAAGGATGCATTGTTTGTGGTTGTAATGGATTGCTATTCAGAGTTACAAGGGTTTGTGAATGAAATGGTGCTCAGAAATTTTGTGGGGTTTAGTATTTTATGAGCTTGTTTAGGTGTTTTAATGAATTTGTAATTTAATTTGATAGTGGATGAAACCCTATATAAAACCTATTTCTTAAATGCAAGTTTTTTCAATCATTCTCTTTTAAATGCTCTTTAATGGTTTGATGTTTTTAGGTGGGTGAGATATGAGGTATTTCATGGAATTTTGAATGCCGAGTTTTGAGGTTTTTAATGAAATTTGTATGCTCTTGTTGCTAACACTATCGAGGATATGGTGATTTGTGATTAATCTTTCTCTATGTGTTTTTAATTCATGAATCATGGTTTTTTCAAACTTCTGGGCAAAGCGTTGATGGTGGGTAATGAAATATGCTTAGGATGTTCTGTGTTAGCGGTGCCGTTTCTAGCAATGGCATGGTGGGTAATTTTGTTTGTAAACTGTTTGAGTGGAAAATATTTTTTTTAATTATCTACAGAAGTATGGGAAAATCCCTAACTCTGTTTTCTTATTCAAGCTTAATGTCACACTTATGCCAATGCTTGAAGTGTGGGCCACTGCTTCCAAGGAGTGGATGGCAAACCATCTCTATGGGATTCGATGTTTGGTTGGGGCAGATGTTGTGATACCCTAGTTTAGCTTATTTGGATGGTTATGCATTTTTATTTATTACTTTTTAAAAGTTTAAACAGGATTTCATCCAACTCTATGTGTAATTTATTGAGTCATACTTGTAAATTTTGGAAATGTTGATAGCGAAGATTTCGGTCTCCAAGAGATTCGACCTCTCGTGAATGACATAGGGTTCTATATTTTGTTTATCATTGGCATGTAAATGTTTATTTAAATTATAGTTTATTTATTGTCTAAATTTGTAAATCATGTGTGGATGATTTGTAATAAATGCTAAGTGTTTATTTTATATTTATAAGACAAAGCTCCAACAGGATCTTGCTTTGGACTGATATTCACTTGGAAAATGACTCTATCCTATATGTTAATTGTTTAAATAATTATTTTATTTAGAAATTATGTGTTCTAGGATCTAGGATTCCTATGCTTGAGGATTCTTTGTGGAATAAACATTATTCATGATGTTTGGAAAGTGATTAACAAAACATTTATGAGAAGATTAATCCTAGATTTTAAACTAAATCATAAAACATTTTTAAAATATTTCAATGCAAATATTGAAAAATATAAATCTCAGCCTGTAAACATATTTAACATCGGATACAAAATATGATATAGGTTAAACCTCTTACCTGTAGTTGCATGGCTTTTAATAAATTTATCACCCTAGACACTTCAAACACAAAATTAATAGGAAATACTATGTTTCTAACCTGTGGAGTGGTAACTAGATAACCTTAGAACTGCCATGTTCCTCCCAACCTTGACCCGTAACTGTTCCTGGTTCTTATTGGACCCCCCCGAGCTGGCTCCAACATGGAAGAGAAAACTATAATATTTTTATCATTATCCTATGAGCTATGGCGAGCATTTCCCTAAGGCCACTTAGGCATATTTTACCAATAATTCCATACTCAGACAATTTTTTATCTTCTCCTATGCTTGGTCTAATTTCTGTAAAATCACAGTTTTGGCAGGTCCATAAATTCTTCTTTAGGGTATCTTTGGACAAACTGAGACCATGGTTGAGTAGATAAACCATCATCCTACAATATACCCATGTGGTGTAGGAATTTTCTTCAACACACAATTTGTGGCAAGCATCCTCTTCAGGCTAATTGGACCAATTTTTCCCGTACATTTCCATAGTTTCATTTATTTGTCATAATGTAACAATGATTTCAAATTCATGCCACATCACCATCTATGCCGTTCCATGCCATGTGGGAATCATACTTAGTCCGGCCATCAACCTTAATGCAAGAATCACTTATCCCCATTACAACACTTAGCCATTTTTCCTTTGTCTTTAGTATGCAAAATAACATTTTTCTTCTATTTTGGTAGGTTGATATTTTTCCTATCTGATCACCATAAGAAAAACCAAGAGCATGGCTAGATATCCATTTCAAAAATGAACAGGACCATATCATTTAATGAATTTTATCATCAAAGGAACACCCCCTTGTGGGAATTTCCAAATGGTCTATCAAACTTTTTTTCTAACACTTAACCCGTTCTCTTCAAACCCTAAGTCACCAAGGTGATTTCATTTTTCCTTAAAATTTGGAAAGTGAGATACCCAATGGGTAGATTCCAAAAAGATGAATCCATCAAGACCACTTTCATTTTCTGCATCTTCTTTCTCTCTCCTTAGCAGGAATGTTTTTGGAGCAGTGCAAATATGGCTGAGAGGCACTTTTGGCAAATTGATATCTTCTTCCTCAAAGACTTTTTGGTCAGGATAACAATATGATTGGATGCACCATACAACACTCTAGAGATGCACACTCTCAAAATATTTTTATCTTCATCCTATGAGATGTGGTGGGAATTTACCTAATGCCACTTAGGCATATTTTACCAATAATTCTATACTTGGAGAATTTTTTATATTCTCCTAGGCCTAGTCTAATTCCCCTAAAATATGAAAGTCCTTAAATTCTTCTTGAGGGTTTCTTATTGATGTTATTAATTTGTCTAATGCACTTTTCTTCACCAATTTGAAAGAGTTGATTCATGGATGATTAGGCTCAAAAAATGTGTAATTATTCCATTCCATATTTCATACATGCGATGTCAAGTTTGGTCATTAGGATTAATTAATGAAGAACATATGAAGTTGGTTAAAGAGTCTAATAAGATTTGAAGACACCCCATTAACAGTCCAAAAAAACCATATGAGAGTTTGAGCAAACTGATTAAGGGCATAATAAGGATCAGCAGACCAATAAACCTGTATTGAACTCATATTTGATGAATTCTGAATGTGACTATAAGAAACCTATAGTTTCCCTCTATAGTTTCATCACTACCATTGATGTAATTTATAGAATGAAAGCCAAGGAATATAACTGAATGAGTGCATGAAAGGACACATTCCCTTGCAGTTGATGAATTAGCTTGAGTTCATAAGTAAGTAGAGGATTATCGTTCTTAGTCAGTTTGATATTATTACTGTTTAGTTATACCCATTTTGTTGGTTGAGAAGTGTGCATTATGCTCATTTTTTTAAGCTGAAAAAAATGTGTCCATATTTTATTTCTTCAAGTCCTGCTAGACAGTTTTTCCATCTAGTTTCCATAATTTTTTAAAAACTAAAACATTAATTATGTATTAACAAAGTTCTCTTTGATTCACTATTGAATATCAAGGAACTAATTGTTCATTGTAAAAAAATAGAGAGGAGTGCGTTATACACAATGAGAATGTTGGACAAGCTAAAAATCAACAAAAATTGCCTTAATCATCAATATTTTCATAATACAAGCAAGGTAGCAAATAAGAGATGAAATGAAAAAATGTGAAATTGCTCATTCCTTCATATTCCAAATTTTGAAGCACTAGTCAAAAAGTTGGATAATCCCCAACTAGGATTTATCCCACCATCTTTTTCATCCTCACCTGTGTCTATCGAATAGTTTTGTAACCCTATCCCCTGCATCCTTGGTTGTCTTCTTTTGTCCAGGCCCAAAAGCTCCACTCAACACTACTAGTGCTGCAACTCCTTGTTCCAACCCATCTCTTGGCACAGAGATTATGTTCTTTTGAGGAAAAGCCTATTGACATGATAGACAATGGATAGTTGCTACTCAGCAATTTCCTGTCATTGGCACTAGTTATGCCTCCATCCAAGCTGGTATTGGCAAAGATAGTGTAGCAACATAAAATTATTTGTTTAGGCACAAATAAATTTTGCATCTCTTCACATATCTCAAGTTGGTGTCGGAACTGGACGTATTCCAATTAGTTGTTTCTCTAGATTGGAATTGATGTGTGCTCATCCACCAATCCCAGGTCACTTCAGAAACTATAGGGCCAAAAATGTGAGCTAAAGATTATGGGTGCATCCATGGAGATGGGTTACACTTTTTAGCAAGGCGCTTTCGAAAAAACACAAAAACGTACCTCGATCAAGAAATTTTTAAGCCCTCGATCAAGGTCATAACACCTCAATCGAGGGTTTAACAAAAACTCGATCTAGGTTTTAAGAATACCTCGATCTAGGTTTTAAGACCTTGATCTAGGTTTTAAAAAAACCTCGATCTAGGTTTTAAGACCTCGATCTAGGTTTTAAAAAAAACTCGATCTAGGTTTTAAGAGAACCTCGATCGAGGTCATTGTGCAAAAAAATTACAAAAAGAGGTTTAAATGGTAGCTCGATCGAGGGATGTTAATACCTCAATCGAGCTCAATACCTTGATCAAGGGCCTGAAAAATAGAGAATTAGCCCTCTTAAAGGAAAATCAATGTTTCTTTGTGTCTTGTAGGGGTGTAAACCCTACCAGTCATGGCACATAACCGAGCGAAGATCATACCGATAGATTCATCACTGAATCCTCTATCCATTGAGGTATCATGCATGCGTTTTGGAATTCAATATGGTTTTTTTTAATTAGTTCTAAAACTTACACTTAGAAAACCTCATAACAACTTCGAAGCAACTCAAAGAAAAATACACAGGGTAAAAAATACACATCCCACACATCGATGCGTCCTCTTCAAAAGGGTATTTTTGTTTTTAAAATTTTGAAAACAGTGAAAAAAAACTGGGATGGACACACATGTGTATAAAATGATGCTGAAATCAGATGTGGTCACTTTCGAAAAATAATAAATAACTGTATATTGTGAAATAAATTAACAAAAAAATATGCAGTCTGTAGTGCATTTTGTGTAGATCATGCTCATATATATTTCATTTAAAAATTATTAATGTAATATTGAATTATTCAGGATGGCCACGAGCCACTTACTAACTTCTTCAAATTTTCAAGGTCACACACTTCATTAAATGCAAAATTTCACACATTAAATGACATCAGAATAGTAAAAAAAAAATCATTGGGAAGCCAACATAATATTCTACAATTTGTTTTCTTACTGCAAGTCGAAATTCACATGGCATATATATGTTTCGAGGGATTGTATCTAGCACATGAGTAAAAAATCAGGTTTTCATCACCAAATTTGGCCAAAAAGTGTTATGTACCTTCATGGAATTACCCTTATGTTAGATAGATAGGGGAGCTATGAAGCCCCTGCATTGGCAGTAGGACTCCGAACTTATCTTCTGAATTCCTCCCATTTCGACCTTTGATATCACCATGTTGGGAATTATTTATTCGACAGCCATGAGAGGGGAAATAATGACGCTCATAGGTCGAGTTTTTATGCACATACAAAAATGAGGTCCAACTAAGATTTTCCTCAGCGGGAGGCCCTCTTTATTGACTAAGTCTTAAGAAATGTTATTATGAGTTTGAGATTCTCATGATGTAGCATATCTATATCTTGGGATTAATGTGATCTGTGTATGATTCCCTCATCTCTTGGAGGGTGTGAAAGGTCACTTTAACGTACTGAAAAATCACGTGTTTCCCCCGAGACTCCAGAGGCCAAAGCATATCTAGACTCTTTTGCACATGGAGTAGTTTCATTGTACTTTTGATGATTATAATTTGTAAAATTTGAATATCTAGGAAATATTTTGATAGTAGGAAAATTGAACAAGCATTGTTTCAGTACATAGATAGTACAAAATGTCGGGCAAACTAAGGGCTAGTTTTAATCCCATTTTGAAGGGCATTTTTTATGTGTTGCACTGGAGATGATGATCTGTCAATTCAATGTAAGTTTGGTGCAATTGGTTTCCAAATAATCAAATTTTTAACTTGTAAGATTCTACATGCCCGATGCAAATTGTTTGTTCTGCATTCACATTGCAATGCAATTTCTGTTCACTTGCGACTATGTGCATAAAACAAACTAACAAACACTGAAACCCATCACCAAAAAGTTACAAATAATATATTTCATCATTTGTAGTTTCATACACACTTTTCAGTATGGGTTGCACATTAAAATCTCGTAGATATAGGAAAAATGCACATATGGATTACACATTACACTTGTATTACACATCATAAACACATTAACTATATCAAAATATATGCATTGCCAATAAATACTTACAATTTATATTACAACAATATTAGTATGTACATAGACATCATATGTACACCATATTATTCTAGAACTCTAGGATGCTTGGGAGTTTGCAATTCCTCATTTTTAGAATAAGAAAATTCACTATAGCTTCTATTTCCTTTTCCAGAACCCTCCAGTTGTACAGAAGCTTCATTATACATATGTTCTAATTGTTTTTCTTTGTCTTTCACTTTGTTTGCAAGATTTATCACTTTTGTATGCAATCTAGCTTTTTATTCTAGGAATTTCTTCAACATCTCTACATTATTATTATTCTTCTTTGAGTGCTCGTCTTCCTTTCTTTTAATATCATCCTTTGTCCACTTCATATCATATTGAACTGCAGTTAATTTTCTCTTGACTTGTTGTACCTCCTTCTCGAGCTCTTGTGCCCTCAAATATGTATCAGGTGGAGTATATAAAATTGCTTCTTCCCTAGGTTTATCCTGCAAAGGTTTAATTTGGGATTTCAAATATTGTATCTCACTATCACATCCCAAATGTAGTGTTTTTCCCTTCTCCAATAGTTTTGGGTGAAGGTCTCTAATTTCGGCTTCCTTCTCCTCTATCTTCTTCTTCAATGTTGGATCATTGAGCCAAATGTAAACTCTACAGCATGGATTGTTGAAGAATCTTCATTCAATATATTCTCTCATTTTTTCAAGGACTACTGAAACTGGATTAGGATTTCCATAGTTACATCACCAAGTTTTGTACTGTCAAAACGTTTTGGTGTGCTCACCTTTTTACCCTTGACTTTGGATTCTTTTGGTGTGATGACCTTTTTACCCTTGACTATTGATTCTTTTGGTGTGTAAACTTTTTTACCATTGAATGTTGATTATTTTCCTCTTCCATCTCTTTTAGTCTTGAGAGTTGTTGAAATCCTTTCAATTCTCTTAGTTTTCAGCAACTCATTTTTATTTTTAATTGTTTTATTCAATTTTTCCAATCTTGTTTCATATTTTGCAGTCTCAGGTTGATGTTTAATGATCATTTCTCTGGTTTTGTTTTCAAACTCAACCTTCAAAACAATGTTTCTTTCTGCTTCAATTCTAGATAAAGTTCTGCTTCCTTACCAAATACAGTCTTCAGTGGTGGCATCTTCAAAAATTGAGGCATGTTTTTCAGCTCATTTTCAAGTCTCCCTATAGTTGCCTCACATGTTTTCTTTCAATCCCAAAACATGTCTTTTAATTTGTCAAAGTCAGAAATTAATCATTCTAGAATTACACTAAATTTAGAACATTGATCCTTAATAAGTTTATCCTTCTGGACAATTATTTTTTCAGTTTCCACAAATTTTTTCTCTAAACCTAGAACATGATGTACGAAATCAAGAATTTGGAAATCCTTAGTTTTGCAAAATTCGTCGCTAGCTGTGAAGGAATCCTCCCACAAGGTAGATTGTTCTTTGAAATGCACCATTTTATCAAATAAATAAATAAAAATCTACCATCAAAATAATATTTGCATGAATTAGGTCTTCATCACTAGTTGGTGAACGGTCTATATCATTGTTCACAAATTCCTCCCATTGATTTGCATTTACATTTCCATGCATTCTAGCCAAAGTTGTGACAACAAAATATTCTTTAGGGAAAAGTGAAGGCATGTTGTTTCCCACAGATTCCATATTTTCCTAGAAAGGCTGTCCATGTACTGTTGATGTAGAAACTCCTTCTACATTTTTCTTTAAAGACAGTTGAGGTAATTCCTCATTTTTTGTTTGTTCTTTAGGCTTCATAATGTATGTTCTAATATATTTTGACCCTACAACACTGGGTCAACATAAAGCAATATTTTTTTGCAATGTTCCCAGGTAACTGAACTTGACCCTCTTCATTTTACCATCTTTCAATGTAGAGTGCAATTTCCTAGACAATAGATGAGGTACATCTATGGCCATGTCTTCAACCCATTGTATGGCCAGCTTCATGCAAACACCCAAAATATCATGCCGCTTGTGGTGATTCATAATCGTCCTAAGGATAACCCGAATAAGGGTTTTGTATATTCCTTGAGGAACATATTCCATTTTTAGACCATTCTTGGGAACAAAAACCCATTTCCCACAAATTTTACTGGCCATCTGAATCTTTTCTACCTTGGGGGTTTTCCAAGAATTTAACATTGCCCCCCTTTGCATGGAATTTTGGTTGCTATGGAAACCAAATCGGGGTCTAGATAAACCCTCTTCCCAAAACTTTGCAATTACATAGCCCCATTATCATAACTATAAATGACATCATCTATCTCCTCATTTTGGAAATTAAATTGTCCAAAAATAAACCTATCCACTCCTTCTCTTAAAAGGATATTTAAGATACCAGTTGGCCATATGATTGCATCACTCCATTCATTAGCATTCTCTTGGAATTTTTTCACCATGAACCGTTCAACCTAGGAACCCCATGCTTATCCTGATGCTGTGGTAGAGAAGGCCCCTGTGTTTGTTTCCATGGTGCAAGACGCCCCTATTTCATTTGTTTCCATAGTACGCAACGACCCAATTTCAATTGTGGTCGTGGTTGGTTTGGTATGCATGATGAGGAATGCAAGCTTAGGAATGCATGCTGAGGAGTGCACACTAAATAATGCAAGCTTAGGAATGCACACAAATGAGTTTTTTTTTTAATTGATTTCACATATATTTTTTTTTTCACAAATTCAAGTATATTGGGTTATGACGTCAATGTCCCTATATCATATGAAATAAATAAAAAATTCATAAAATACGTAAACTTATCCAATGAATGATACGTTTTATGAAGTGAATATTATTTTATAATACCAATACATACACTTAATATCTTTATAAAATGGGTGAGCAAAAAATATTTATAAAATGGCTAAGAAAAATGTCTATATAAAATGGATAAATATTTCCTTACATATTTTTTTCTTCAACTTAAACCACTCAATCGGACTTTATCATGAGGCCTATGCATGTCTTATAGGAAACTTTGAAATTCTTGTAGACCAGGAGATTTTCAAACTTATAATATAAAATATAATAATTCGCATTTCAGTAGTCTTAATGTACATTAGTGGCTGATAGAAAAATCCATATTAATCTCATGCCAGATTGAATAATCCATATTTTTGAACCTGCTTCTCTTCATTCATCAATCTGATGGCTACAATTCTTACCAAATGCCTAAGTCATCACATTTTTTTCACCATTTTGCATACAATGTTGTTTTATGACCATCTTGGACTTTTCTCTTTTTTGTTTGTCTCTTTGTTATTTGAATAACACTTGGATTTACATGATTCTCAGCTGCCATGATTTTGATGCCAAAAATTGTCCCATGAATATCTTTCTTTTCAACGCTTTGCTCTGTGCCATTTATTGAGGATGGAACACAAATTCTATTGTGATTCATGGCTTCCGTCGGTGGCATATCAACAATAGTTGCTCCATTCAATTCTATTGCTTTAACAATACTCTTTGTCTCATTTCTTGATTATGATACATATGCTTTACCATAATTTTCAGCTGCCATCATAGGTGTGTCAACAACTTGGGATCCCTTTTCTTGTTTTAGATTGGTTTTCAATGCCTCATTTCTAGAGCATGAAACACATAAACTGTGATTGTTACTATCATCAAGCATGATTGGGGTATCATAAACTACTTCTCCTTGCATTTGTTTTGTTTGATCACTCTGGCTTGGTTCATTTCCTGAGATCAACGAGATAGACAAAGTCAAGGATCAAGAAAAAGATGTACCTTCAAGCACAAATAAACTAGATTGCCAAAGACATAATGATATGTAATAAATTAAATGAACATAACACTCACTAGTGGACGGAAAGACATGATGTTGATTTTTTTGTTTCAGCACCATTTTTTTTCTTGTGCTTTCCAAAGCGATGTGATTCACGATAAGCTTCTTCACCATATTTCCTTATTGGCCTTGATCTTGGAAGAAAATTATTGAACTGTGATGCATTTTAATAATTAATGAACACACACATTACAACTCCTCACACAGTAAAGTGAAAACTGAACTAGATACCATTTAAAATTAGGACAAACTTATTGTTGGTGGTGCAATCAATAATTTTTTAGATTGTTTTTCCCATTAGTCAAATAGTTGTTTCACTTGTTTACTAGTGACACCAAGGAAACATGATGCCAATTGTGTTGCAGTTTCCTCATTCAATGGATTTCTTGACTTCTAATATTTGAAGGAAAGAATCTTCTTTGTTTAAACTTTTGGAAAGTACCTTTTGATCTCATAAAAAGCTTGAAAATTTGTCCTCTCATCTCATTTATAAGACACATCATGTCATGTTCAATGTGCCTCTATTCTCCTTAG
The DNA here is from genome assembly GCA_001517045.1 of Pseudotsuga menziesii. Taxonomy (NCBI): domain Eukaryota; kingdom Viridiplantae; phylum Streptophyta; class Pinopsida; order Pinales; family Pinaceae; genus Pseudotsuga; species Pseudotsuga menziesii. The sequence continues at coordinate 357,088 of LPNX010816293.1, read as the reverse complement.
TAACTCCTCTTCCTCATCCTTGGTTGCTATTCAATGTTTTCATTTATCTATGCTTACACTCGATTACTTCATTCCTAAATCGTCCCAATGTATAAGGATGAATAGACCTAGTCATATCAAGAGCAGTGCCCCTTGGACATGCATATAAGGAACAATCTCATCTCCTAAAAAAGAGGCCTTGCAACCAAATCGACTCACGAGCAAGGATGTAAATTCTACAATGATAGTGGATCAAAATGTTTATCATGAATGAAATGATATCACAATTCAAAATAGATAATAATATGATACTAATAGAATGAATCTACATACATTTTCTCATATGCATATGCATCATCCCCTCTAGACCTTTGCAATTGCAATCTGTGGAATTCTTTATAACACTTCCAAATCCTCACCAAATTGCTATACTTCTCTTCATCTGGCAGGCCTTCAATAGCCTAGAAATAAGACATAAGTTTCAATTCATATGAATATATATTGAGTTTTGTGTTCAAAATGAATAATGCTGAGAGCCATTATATATTAGTCAAAAAAATAATAACAACACCATTTATTATTAGTCAGGGCCCACATAGAGAATAATCGATATGTTAACATAATTATTAAACCTCTAAAATTCTTTCATGTCGAATGAGGATCTTGTCTGATGTTGATCCATTTGATTTCCCATAGTTAATATTGTTGTACTCTTGGATTTTATGATGGTATGGTTCTCTTGTCTTACATGGAACACCAATTTTCTCCATCTCCTCCCAAATTTTAACAAATTTTGTTGTCTCAGTGCCTCTAGCTAGATAAACCTTGTCATAATCTTGTGCAATTATTTGAATTTCACGAAACATCTTCAAAAAAGTTCTAATCCCATCATGGTGAGCACAATATACAAGCTCGGTCATTGCTTCAGGATTCAACTGTAGTTGGTAGCACATGTTTAAGTGGGTATGAGTTTGTGCAATACTAAGAAGCTTCATTTATAGTTAAGAATTAATTATAAAATTGTGTACCTTTTCATCATTTGTTCTATCCATGGAATATTTCTTCACAATATTCATCTTTGTACATGATAAGTTTGGTTGAATGTTTAAAATATGGTCATCTAACTTTTCATCACATCCTTTCCTTGGTTTGAAAGTTGGATTCAAATCCTGACATCTTAGAACATAGTAAGATTAAGAAATCAATGGCAATAAATAAACATAAATTTCAAGTTGTGCATAGCTTACCAATAGAAATTTTGTTGACATTGCATAAAATTCAGAAACACTACATATAGTATCTCCTTCTTCAATTTCATTTTCATATATAACAATGTGTATACTTTTTTATGGCATGTGCACCAAGGATAAAAATTGTTTCCCATTGGAGAAACACTATTTTTGCATACTAAATTGCAGATTGCCACTAGATCATGACACTCAAACAAATTAATTTTCACTTCCCTTCCATCTATCATCTTGATGCCATCTTGTGAAATCTTGTTAATTGTTCCATTAAGTTCTCCTCATTTTCAAGATCGGAAACATGTGCTAAAACTTGTTTATATTTTTCTTTTCCATCCCATTTTCCAAGGCTTACACAAGACATCAAGCCAAAGCATTCTAGTATCTCAAATAATATCTCACATACTTGCCCCCCTCGATCATAATGTACACAAGAATCAATAGCAATTTTGAAAGAAACTTTGGTGATTATACTTCTAGACCTCTTTTCATATGATTCAAGCATGAAGGAAGCATATGACTTTGATTCCTTAACTCAAACTCCATATGTGAAACCATCAGTTCTCTCCCAACCCATATCAATATCCTCATCTTCTTTGCTCCACTTTTTCATTTCTCTACAAACTAATGTTGCATTAACCCCCTTTAGTACACCATGAGAGTCAATCTACTTTAGACATTGTAAACTCTTATGAGTCATACTTGATTAAAAAAAAATTGAATCCATGTTCCTAGGCATAAAATCCTTAAAAATATCTGCCACAACAATTGATTGAATTGTATTAAGAATTCCATATATGTGTTCAATAACATCTTCAATTTTAGACTCTTCATTATAGGTTTTGCTAATCAAGTACCCAATTCCAGCAATAATGTCATTTTCATCCACATCTTGGAGTAATTTTCCAGAAAACCATCTCCCAATTTATTTAAATAGTGACTTCTCCTCTTTTTTTCTATGGTTAAACCATCCTAACCTCTTCTTAAGACTTAATAAGGATGTCCTTAAGTGGTTTCCTTCTCACCTTCTCTGAGAATCTGTAGTTCCAATTGTTGAACACCCTTCAAGAATTTCTGTTGCAGCTCCTCCAACTATACAATTTTGGTTTCCTATAGTTGCATCTCTCTCCACATGTTCATGAAATGCAGTTATTTCATTTGTTTCATGGATTCCAGTTTCATCCAAGTTCTCAAGGGATCCGTGCTCCAATTATTTTTCGTTGGGTTCTACACTTTGATTCCTTTCAACATTAACTGAATTCAAACGTTCCCTATCTTATTGAGGAACAAAACCTTCAACGATTTGACTAGACTGATTTGTAACAAAAACATCATCAACCACATATCTTTGAGGGAAAAATGTCACCTCATTCTGCAAAACGGAGTTCATTCCGCTATGGTATATATTTGCTTTATCCAAAACAAACTACATTGTAGTGGCAACAGGAATATGATCTGTTCTTTGGGTGAGGTTTGGGATAGTCACATTCTGTGAAATAGGATTAATTCTATGGTAAACAATTCTATATTCTACATTATCATTACCTTAAACTATATTTGAGGTCAAAGGTTTCCTTTGTTCTTGAGGAACACAACCTTCAACGCTTTGATTAGACTGATTTGTAACAGCAGCAGCATCAATCACAGATATTTGAGGAAAAAGTGTGGCCTTATTCTGCTAAATGGAGTTCATTTTGATGTGGTATGTATTTTCATTATCCAAAACAAAGTTCATTGTAGTGGCAACAAGAATAAGATCTGTTCTTTAAGGGAGGTCTAGGATAGTCACATTCTGTGAAATATAATTAATTCTATGGTAAACAATTCGATATTATAAATTGTCATTCCCTGCAACTATATTGAAGTAAAAGGTTTCCTTTTTTCTTGAGGAATGCAACCTTCAATGATTTGATTAGACTTATTTGTAAACACAACATCATCAATCACAAATCTTTGAGGGAAAAGTGTGGCCTTATTCTGCAAAATGGAGTTCATTCCATTGTGGTACATACTTGCATAATCCAAACCAGAGTTCATTGTAATGGAAGAAGGAATAACATCTGTTCTTTGATGGAAGTATGGGACATTCACATGCGGTGAAAGAGGAGTAATTATATGGTAAATATTTCTATCTTATACATTGTCATTCATTTCAACTGTAATTGGAGTCAAATCATGCCTTTTTTGTTGAGCAACACAACCTTCAACACTTTGATCAGATATATTTATAACATAAGAAGCATTAATGGTTGATATTTGAGTGAAATTAGGTTGTAAATTGGCTGCATGATTTCTTGATGATTGAGAAAAATTTCTGGTTTCATTTCGTGGTATGTAATTCTCATCTCCAAATCATTGACATTGTCCATGACCAACACATTTAGCACTCGTTTTACTTCTAACAAGAATGAACTGAGGGACAATGTCACATGGTTCCAAAGCTGGAAGAGTAGAGTAATAGATTAGTTTTACCTCTATTTCGAGGAATATTTTCTTGAGATGTATCATTTGAATTATCCATTGATGAGTTACCTTGCAGGGAAAAAAAATATTATGGCTAGAAGTAAAAAAAACATCTAAAGGAGAAAGTATCAGGTAAAAAATTAAAAATATTAAAATTCTAAAAGGGGAGGAATAATAATAAAAAAGACTCTCATATTTTATTCATTGAATTTGACAAAGAAATCAAGCATGTGCATGCATTTTATAAAGCGAGGAAATTTTGGATAGCTTCACTCAAATGCACACCCAACCTGCATTACAAAGCCAAATTCACCGATTCAAACCATAGAGTGTCTATTCAAGCATAAAAAACACAAATTAGCTTTCAAAGTTTAAATTTTAGACATAAAAAGTTATGCTCTGCAAGGAAACTCCAAATTTATATGATTTCCACATGGTTAAAAACAAGTTTGAGTCCATTGAGGAAATGCAAACATTGTCCTACATTTCATGTTATATTGAATAAATTGCACTATAACATAGACATACCAACCTTTTCTACAAACTCGTGTACTCATTTTTGTAATTTGTATGCTCTACAGTAAAATCCAAGTCATCCAAAACAACAATTGATAGTATTTGTCAATGTTTCATGGCCAGAACTAAAAATACACACCAATGCCAATTGAAGTACACTCTAGATATGAAATTCAGAAGTTGGCATAAAAAACCTAATTAGACTAGTATAGTTTTAATTTTAGACATAAAAATTTCTATTGTGAAATAAGAATGCCTCCAACATTTGAAATGAGAATAGAACAACTGTAAATGTTGGTTTCTTGTTCACATGCATCATAGTTTCTCTAGCAAATATTGTATTTATAGAATTTTGGCATGACAGTGACAACTTAGAAACTAGGTTGAATTGGATATTTGTTTGGAAACCAGTCTCATGGCTCTGCAAGTTTGTATCATCTATATCTTTTTTATTATAATATAAATCACCATCCTTCCTTACCGAAATAAATAAATGAGAACATAACAAAGATAATACATTCCCAGAAAAAAAGAAAGATATAATACAAAATATAACCAAATCAATACTCAAGAAAGTTTTAAAAGGGGCCCAAGAGCATTTTTTATTATATTATGCTTTCATTACAAATAAAAGGGCTAGTTTAATGTTGAATCAGTAACATCAAATAACTCCTTGAATAATAACTATCTCTAATACCTATTACACTCCATTTATAGACCTCAAGGGTTGGATTGACCATGTTACAAGTGGATTTCATTAGAGTGAAACGGAAATGTTGATTCACCCTCGAGCCAACCCATCCTCCACTGTACTTTCCTGGATTCAAATGAAGATACCAACTACTGTGGAACAAGGCTAACACGACAGTGCAACACAGGGGGAAAAACATGGTTGAAGTGGATATGTTTCAACACCGGGGGTAGAAAGGGAGTGGAAGAGGAAGTTTCATTCCTGTTATCTGGTTGGGATATGGGAGAAGAGAATAATTATAACAGTGATACACATTGCATGAGAGGTATCCTAAGGATAAAAGGGAAATGCCAATGAAAGAAGAAAATGATAAGGAAGAGAGAAATATTGAGACAAAAATGGCTCAGCAGAAAACAACATGCAACACCCCTGTGATATGGAAAAATTAATAGATGGAATTGAAGAAATCAATCATGTTATGCCACTGAGAGGGAATTCTTGGGTTGTTGAAAAGGGACAGAGTGTTGACTTAGTGTAGGAAATACTTCACTGAGTGATGGGAAATGACCAGAAAATCAAAATAAAAATGATAAGATGGCGAGAAAATTATAGTTAAATCCATCGAACCCAGATGGGACTGTATTCAATTCTTTCCAATTCTACCTATTTCACTCATACTATCAGTGAAATCAAATTTGTGCACATCTGTGCCCATACTGGACAAAAATTAACGAACATATATAATGGAGTCAATACATAGGTTACTGTTAACAGTGACCCCTATTTATCAATCTTTCATAATAAGGAACATGATTGGTAATTGACTGTAGCTTCTAGGAAGGAATCCATGGGGTCAGGCCAAATCTAGATATGTGTACTTTGTTAGCTCTTCAAATAATTGAAAGTTGGGAAAGAAGTTTAATCACAAGGAAATGTCGAGTTCACATCTAGGTGATGTAATCATTCTCAATGCCGTCAGAATCTTACTCGATTCAGGTTCATCGATTCATAGAATTTGATGGTCTGTAGAAACGCTTTTCCTTGTTAAGTGATGTATTTGACACTCAGTTGAAAATTCAGAATATGACAGGTATGGAAAAGTGAAAACTACCATTTACAGGTTTATAAGATTAAATGATGTATTTGACACTCAATTTGTTCAGCACGTGTTTGACATGTTGAGGTATGGGAAAAAAAAAACTGCCATTTAGAATTTTAGAAAATTAGATGACTAGCAAAACTGTAAACTGTAAATCAAGGTTGAGTCCCTCGAGGAAATGCACACATTGGCGTAGACAAAATAAATTCAATATTAGGGATAGAAGTTAAAAAAAATTCTAAAGGAGAAAGTATCAAGTAAAGAGTTGGAAATATTAAAATGCTAAAATAGGAATAATAATAAAAAGGACTCTCTTATTTTATTCATTGAATTTGACAAAGAAATCAGGCATGTGTGTGCATTTTACTTAAGCAAGTCAATTTTGGATTTCTTTACTCAAATGCATGCCCAACATGCATTACAAAGCCAAATTCACTCATTCAAACAAAAAAGTGTATGTTCAGGCATAAAAAACCTAAATACACTTTGAAAGTTTAAATTTTAGACATAAGAACTTATGCTCTGTAAGGAAATTCCAAATTTATGTGTTTTCCACATGGTAAAAATCACGGTTGATTCCTTCGAGGAAACACAAACATTGGCATGTATTTCATGTTATATTGAATAAATTTCACTATAACATAGACATGCCAACCTTTTCTACAAAATCTTATACTCACTTCTGTAATTGTATGATCTACAGTAAAATGAAAGTCATCCAAAATAACAATTGATAGTATTTGCCAATTTTTATGGCCAGAATGAAAAATGCACACCAATGCCAACTGAATTACACTCTAGGTCTGAAATTTTGAATTTGGCATATATATGCATTTCTGAGCCTAATTATCCATGAACAAGTTCTTCTAATATTGTTGCAAAGCTATTATTCACACTTGTAAACTTTTGACTAAATGCACACCAAAGGAAAACTATGCCTACTTAGAGAAACATTCTAAAGGGGAAAGTTTAAGGTAAAAAAATGGAAATATTAAAATTCTAAAAGGTGAGGAATAATGAAAAAAAGACTCCTATTTTATTCATTGAATTTGACAAAGAAATCATGCGTGTGCGTGCATTTTACTGAAGCATGTCAATTTTGGATAGATTCACTCAAATGCACGCCCAACCTACATTACAAAGCCAAATTCACTGATTCAAACCATATATGTCTGTTCAAGCATAAAAAAACCTAAATAATATTTCAAAGTTTAAATTTTAGAAATAAAAATTTATGCTCTACAAGGAAACTCCAAAGTTATGTGTTTTCCACATGGTAAAAGTCACGGTTGAGTCCCTCGCTAAAATGCACACTTTGGCTTGCATTTCATGTTATATCAAATAAATTTCACTATAACATAGACATACCAACCTTTTATACAAACTCTTGTACTCATTTTTGTAAATTGTATGATCGATAGTAAAATCCAAGTCATGCCAAGCAATAATTGATAGTATTTGCCAATTTTTCATGGCTAGAATGAAAATGCACACCAATGTACACTCTAGGTATGAAATTTGGAAGTTGACATATATACACATTTCTGAGCCTAATTATCCACGAATAAGTTCTTCTAGTATTCTTGCAAATCTATTATTCGCACTTGTAAACTTTTTACTAAATGCACACCAAAGGAAAACTATGCCTCCTTGGAGAAACATTCCAATGAGGAAAGTTTCAGGTAAAAAATTGGAAATATTAAACTTCTGAAAGGTGAGGAATAATTAAAAAAACACTCACATATTTTATTCATTGAATTTGACAAATAAATTAGGCATGTGAATTCATTTTAATGAAGCAAGTCAATTTTGGATTGCTTCACCCAAATGCACACCCAGCATGCATTATAAGGCCAAATTCACTAATTCAAACCACCGAGTGTATGTTTAGGGATAAAAAATGCTTTCAAAGTATAAATTTTAGACAAAAAAAAACTTACGCTGTGCAAGGAAACTCCAAATTTATGTGTTTTCCACTTAGTAAAATTCACAGTTGAGTCTCGGGAGGAAATGCACACATTGGCCTGCATTTCATGTTATATTGAATAAATTGCACTATAACATAGACATACCAACCTTTTCTACAAACTCTTGTACTCATTTCTGTAAATTGTATGATATACAATAAAATCCAAGTCATGCAAAACAACAATTGATAGTATTTTCCAATTTTTCATGGCGAGAACAAGAAATGCACACCAATGCGAATCAAATTACACTCTAGGTATGAAATTTGGAATTTCGAATATATACACATTTCTGAGGCTAATTATCCATGAATAAGGTCTTCTAGTATTCTTTCAAATCTATTATTCACACTTGTAAACTTTTTGACTAAATGCACACCAAAGGAAAACTATGCCTGCTTGGAGAAACATTCCAAAGGGAAAAGTTTAAGGTAAAAAATTGGAAATATTAAACTTTTGAAAGGTGAGGAATAATAAAAAGAACACTCTCCTATTTTATTCATTAAATTTGACAAATAAATCAGGCATGTGCATGCGTTTTACTGAAGCAAGTCAATTTTGGATAGTTTCACTCAAATGCACACCCATCCTGCATTACAAAGCCAAATTCAGTGATTCAAACTATAGTGTGTCTGTTCAATCATAAAAAACCTAAATAATATTTCAAAGTTTAAATTTTATACATAAAAACTTATGCTCTGCAAGGAAATTCCAAATTTATTTGTTTTCCACATGGTAAAAATCATGGTTGAGTCCCTCAAGGAAATGCATACTTTGGCATGCATTTCATCTTATATTGAATAAATTGCACTATATCATAGAAATACCAATATTTTCTAAAAACTCTTGCACTCATTTATGTAAATTGTATGATCTACAGTAAAATCAGAGTCATCCAAAACAACAATTGACAGTATTTGCCATTTTTTCATGGCCAGAACTAAAAATGCACACCAATGCCAATCGAAGTACACTCTAGATATGAAATTTGGAAGTTGGAATACATACACATTTCTAAGCCTAATTATCCATGAATAAGTTCTTCTAGTATTCTTGCAAACCTATTATTCACACTTGTAAATTTTTTGACTAAATGCACACCAAAGGAAAACTATGTCTGCTTGGAGAAACATTCCAAAGGGGAAAGTTTTAGGTAAAAAATTGGAAATATTAAACTTTTGAAAGGTGAGGATTAATAAAAAAACAATCTCCTATTTTATTCATTGAATTTGACAAATAAATCAGGCACGTGCATGCATTCTACTAAAGCAAGTAAATTTTGGATTGCTTCGCCCAAATGAAAGCCTAACATGCATTACAAAGCCAAATTCACTAATTCAAACAACATAGTGTCTTTTTAGGCATAAAAACCCTAAATGATATTTCAAATTTTAAATTTTAGACATAAAAACTTATGCTTTGCAAGGAAGCTACAAATTTATGTGTTTTCCACATGGTAAAAGTCATTGTTCAGCCCCTCGAGAAAATACACACGTTGGCCTGCATTTCATGTTATATTGAATAAGATGCACTATAACATAGACATACCAACCTTTTCTACAAACTCTTGTACTCATTTCTGTAAATTGTATGATCTACAGTAAAATCCAAGTCATGCAAAACAACAATTGATAGTATTTGTCAATTTTTCATGGCGAGAACCAGAAATGCACACCAATGCCAATCAAAGTACACTCTAGGTATAAAATTTGGAATTTGGCATATATACATATTTATGAGCCTAAGTATCCATAAATAATTTTTTCTAGTATTCTTGCAATGCTATTATTCAAGGCTTCTAAATTTTTTTACTAAATGCAGACCAAAGAAAAACTATACATGCTTGGAGAAACATTCCAAAGCGGAAAGTTTCAGGTAAAAAATTGGAAATACTAAAATTATTAAAGGTGAGGAATAATTATAAAAACACTATCCTATTTTATTCTTTGAAATTGACAAAGAAATCAGGCATGTGCATTCATTTTACTGAATCAAGTCAATTTTGGATTGCTTCAGCCAAATGCATGCCCAACATGCATTACAAAACCAAATTTACTGATTCAAACCACATAATGTCTATTTAGGCATAAAAAACCTAAATAATCTTTCAAAGTTTAAATTTTAGACATAAAAACTTATGCTCTGCAAGGAAACTCCAAATTTATGTGTTTTCCACATGGTAAAAATCATTGTTGAGTACTTCGAAGAAATGCACACATTGGTGTGCATTTCCTGTTACATTGAATAAATTGCACTATAACATAGACATAAAGAAATTTTGTACAAACTCTTGTAATCGTTTCTGTAAATTATATGATCTATAGTAAAATCCAAGTCATTCAAAACAACAATTGATAGTATTTGCCAATTTTTCAAGGCCAGAACCAGAAATGCACACCGATGCCAATCGAAGTACACTTTAGGTATGAAATTTGGAATTTGGAATATATACACATTTATGAGCCTAAGTATCCATGAATATTTATTTTAGTATTCTTGCAAAGCTATTATTCACACTTGTAAACTTTTTGACTAAATATACGTGCCAAAGGAAAACTATGCCTGCTTGGAGAAACATTCAAAAGGGAAAAGTTTCAGGTAAAATATTGGAAATATTAAACTTATAAAAGGAGAGGAATAATTAAAAAATGACTCTCCTATTTTATTCATTTAATTTGTCAAAGAAATTAGGCATGTGCGTGTGTTTTATTGAAGCAAGTCAATTTTGGATATCTTCACTCAAATGCATGCCCAACCTGCATTACAAAGCCAAATTCACTGACTCAAACCTTAGAGTGTCTGTTCAAGAATAAAAATCATATATAATCTTTCAAAGTTTAAATTTTAGACATAAAAACTTATGCTCTGCAAGGAAACTCCAAATTTATGTGTTTTCCACATGGTAAAAATCAGGGCTAAGTCCCTCCAGGAAATGCACACATGGACCTGCATTTCATGTTATATTGAATAAATTGCACTATAAAATAGACATACCAACCTTTTCTACAAACTATTGTACTCATTTCTGTAAATTGTTTGATCTACAGTAAATTCCAAGTCATCCAACATAACAATTGATAGTATTTTCCATTTTTCCATGGCAATATGGACCCTCTCCCATGATTGTTTCCAAGGTTTTTATAAAAATTGAAGAGTCTCAATAGAGAACCTCATCTATGCCATCCTTGTGGGAAATCGAAATATATTCATGTGCAAATGGTTATTGGTCTACATTGCATACTTCATCTTGTGTAGAGAATATGGACAACTTGTTGAACTATTCAATATGGACCCTCTCCCATGATTACTTGAAAGGTTTTTTTTTTTAAATTGAAGAGTTTCAAGATATAAATTCATCTATGCCATCATTGTGTAAAATCAAAATATATTCATGTGCAAAAGTAAATTAGTTAACCTCAGCACAACCTATAGAAGCAGATTGGGAAGCCATCTGGACTAGGAGCTTTGTCTGGGTGGAGGGTCAAGATGGTATTCTTTATTTCACCTTCGGAAATGGGGGCTTCTAGTGCTTCAGAGTCTTTATAATTTATTAGGATGGGGATATCCTTGATCATATCCATCATGTCCTCATGCAAGGTTTCTTCTTCTTCATTGTAAAGTTTCTCAAAAAAATTTCTTACCTCTGTGATAATCTCGACCTTGTCTGAAATTGTGGTTCCATCATCCTTTTTAAGCTCCTTTATTATGTTCCTCCACTGTTGTTCCTTGTATTTATTGTAGAATAAATTGGTATTCTGACCCCCGCCATTGAGACATAGGTTTCTGGATCGTAACCTCCATCTTTCCTCCTCTTGCCTAACAGTGGTTGGAAGTCTCCTCTCGAGCTCTATTTCTTGGTTCAGGAGATCTTTAGTTATTTCTTTGTGCTCTATGCTTGGTTGTAGGGATTTGATCTGGTTAACAAGCTAAAACTTCCTTATTTTGGGCTCTTGATAATGTTTCATGGCCCATTATTTGAGGGCGATCTTGACCTATTTCAGCTTTTGTTCCCAAATATAAGTGGGGGAACTAGAAACAAAGATATTCTAGGCGTTATGAATGAATTCCATGACTCCATCCGACTCAAGCCAGAGGGTGTTGAATTGGAAAGGGAGTGGCCCAAGCTTCCCAATAGAGTAAAGGAAGAAGCATATAGGTTTGTGATATGAGACGACCGAGGATAAAAGTATGGATTCCAGAAAGGACAGATTCTTGAGGAAGGAGGTGATGACTAGAACACGATTCAATCTGGTGGCAATGTGTCCTAGTCCTAGCCTTCTGTTATTCCATGTGAATTTTCCATTCTGGGGCTTAATGTCAAGTAAGCCCCAAAGTGAGATCAAGTCTTCCAACCTTTTTCCAAAGGGGTCCTGGACCTTGGAGCCACCCTTGTGTTCCTCTGTCGAGATTGTTGAATTGTTGTAACTTCGATGTGTATATACCCCAATGTTCCTATCAGGAGAATCATGTATATTTTATTGTACCCCGATGTTCCTATCGGTAGAGTCATTTGTATTTCAATGTACCCCGATGTTCCTATCTAGAGAACTACTAAGAGTCATGAGGAAGTCCCATCCTTTGTAAGTTAGGGGGCAAAGTCCCCACATTTGTGGGGCACTAGAGTCTCCCTAGAGAAGTCGACCTAGTCAAGTACACTGGGGCCGATGTAGTTGATTTAAATGTCAAGTGAACGAAAGAATATAAATAGAGGGAGGCACTCCTCATTTGAGACACAGATACTCACTTGCGCATAGTGCATGGAGAGAGAGAGAGAGACATATCTGCTGGAGAGAGGCACACCTAGTTTTGGGTCTTTTATTTTATCTTTTATACATCTTATATAGAGGAATTTTTGTGGGGTTTCCTTCCCCATGAGGGTTTCCCAGGATAAATCTTTGTGTTCTTTTTGTGTGGTTGTGCTTGTTTATCTTTCAGTGATATTTTGGCTTATGGTTATGCTGTGATGATACTAAATGTTATAAGATCTGATATAACCATTAAAAACTTAACATGGTATCAGATCTTCCCTGAAAGAATTCATTGTGCAGCCGAAACAATGCTACAGCTACAATTATTGAAGATTAGGGTTTCATGCTTGAAAACCCTAAAATATTAAAACTAGTAGTTTTGGTATATTCACTATATCTCAGTATTGGAGAAGGCTCAGGAGCTGAAACTTTCAAAAGAGGAAGATAAATTCCTGATGTACACTGTGTAAAATTTTTAGCCTCAGATTCGCTATATTCTGAGAGGTATGATTCCTCCAAGTTAGGGTTCCAACCTCTTCCAGGATTCATCCTTAAACAAGATACTTAGGGGGAATTGCTATATCTCAGGATACGAAGGTCCAAATGGAATTTCACAAGCCTGACCTAAGGGACTAAATTTACAAAAAATGAACACCTGGTATGAGCTTAGTTTTCTCTTTTTTGTGCTCTAGACCCAAACATGAAAAATATTTCGAGCGTACTTTATGTCTTTGGCTCACAAAACCTAAAGAACAAATCATCGATTTTATTAATGTAAGCCTCATTTCTCGTAATCAAATGGATCTTTCTGAGTGATATTTCCTTCCTTCACACTCATTAAACTTGGTCTATCTACCACTTCTGAAGGTGTGTCAGTTTGTTATTAGTTTACCCCTTTTTCAGGCCTTGTCGACTAAGTACAAAAAAGGTATACCTTTTTTTTCTAGGAGCTAAGAGAGTTCTTATGTGGATTGTTTTATACTTTTCCGGCCTCAAGAGACTAAATTGTATGAAAAAGTATCCCCTTAGAGTTTTCTTCGAAGTTTTCATACTCTCAAAATATGAAAACACCAACGAACATGTACTAGTTCGGGCTCGTAAAATCCACAAATCAATGACATTATCAAGCACTATTCTCTCCCCTCTTCAAGTTTGTAAAAACTGAAGAGAGACTCGAGTTGACTTTCCTAGACTCATTAAAATTTAACATGAAAGATAAGGAAGAATTAATCTCTTTGGGCTATAAATAGTGGTAGCATGTCATCCTTGAACAGAGCACTCTCTGAACTTTTCAATACTCATGTCTCAGTTTACACTTCTAGCTCAGCTATTACTTCGAGTTATTAATCCTCCACTTGTCCTTTATGCATGGGGAATATGATCATGTCTCCTACATGACAGATAATTCTAGTTGTCCTATTTGCAAGTCAAAATCTTCCTTGGGTCATCTCTATGTTGTGCTCACTATTCAAGAACTTGTACCTTCATCTGATTATTATCCTGATTCCCATCATTATCCTCTCTAATAATTACTTGTGCCTACCTTCCCATATCTAGTTTCCTAGTCACTCTTGTGATCTGTTGAAGGATTCATTACCTTCCTCCTCACATTATGGTTTCTCATCAGCATCTCCTGAAGATGAATACCTAGAGTTTTGATGATGGTACCTTAGGATTCACTATCATTATTGGTGAACTCCTATGCTTTAGTTGTCAACATCACTCATTTTTTGAGATTCTATTGAATTCCTTCCATATTCAACTTCAGTACATCTATTCACATGGTATGGATTGAACTGGATCCCTTGGATTTCGACAAAGACCTTAGGTTCACCTCTATAACCTAAGTTACACAAGATTGTGTTATGTTCAACTACATTGCTTCATGATTTTGAAGACTCATCATTGTATATTATGGCTTCAATCCACCTTGTAATATACATGGTCCCTTTACCTAGATCATATGATGTAATCAAATATTGTAAAGGAGCTATTGTTCTTCTTTATTTAACATGGAATCCTCATATATGATTTTGTATATCACTTTGATATGTATTTTTTTCAAGTACTTCCATGCTGCCTTGGTAACTGAGTTCTCCAAGATTAAAAGATTGTAATGTATTCGGCCATCACTGCCCTCTAACCTCATGCATTAGGGGGCATTTGTTATCATGTAAAATGGAACTTCTCTGTCCAAGTACTGACACCCAATGTCTCGATACACAAAAGGACAAAATGGATTGAAGTAGCCAAAACACTATAGATGGGAATGACCTTTGATGCATCATTCCCTCACTAGATTAACCTATTTTTGGTATGTCTATTAAGGATAATACATGACGATTATCTTGCAACCCATGTATCATACGTGAGTATTTACATTGCAACTTGGGTATACATCATTAGTGCTTGCACCCATAGGTTTCCATTAAGCAAGTCACATATCATACGCGAGCTGCCAGTATTAATAGTCGCGCATACCTTAATCCAAGTTTAAAAAATATATAATCATGATTAGTTGAGGATATTTGGGACCTTAATCATAACTATCCCAACTTATTCAACTATTTCAACCTTTGTAACCTCTCTCTTTCTTCATGTATAAATAGAGGGTAGGGGTTGAGGATAATCAATCATAAGTTATAGAGCAAAGTTACACTGGTGGTTTTCCTTCAGATATCTTGGAGCAGCAGAACTCAATGTCCTTGGGTCACCAAAGGAGCACTTGTCTCAGATGTTGGGTTGTAATCTCACTTCACTTGTTTATCAATAAAGAGAGTCCTTCTTCCAATATTGTGTCTTTGCACTCTTATATATTGTGTTTTATGAATTATCTTATTGTTTCATTATAAGCATGTTATTTCATTAACCATTCATATAATATATAAGATATTGCAGGAAATATCTTTCTCTTCACAAGTGATTAGAGATCCCTTGGAAGCTATGGAAGCAATTTGAAGAGAAGAATAAATCTAGGATCGACTGCCATAAATAAGGTATGCCTAATTTCTTCCTATTTCTATTTCAAATCTTGAAATGGTTGATTGTCTGCAAGTTAACTTAGTACACTGGTAACCCCAAATACCCTAGGTTATAAGGGTATGTTTTCCTGAACAGCACCCACCCCCCCAATACCTACAATGTATTGACCTTATTTTTCAGAATTGAAAACCCCCTTTATGAATGAACGTGATAAGATATTGGTCAACAAGGTGAATCCCCCGTGAGTAGCTTTGATCCTTTCCCCTCTAGTTATCTCCTTGTTAGGCTAGGGCTCTCGTTGGTCTTCATTGGGGTCACCCTATTACACTCCCAGGGTGGTGGGATCCATTGTGCCATTAGTTGATGGCATTGAATTCGTGTACTTCCTCGCCCATGAATGCAGTCTAGGAGTGGATGTATGTGTTATGTTTATTGTTCATATCACTTTTGGTTTTGTTCCAATATTCTAATTAATTATTGACAATTATACATGCATGTTACTAGAGATAACTATACTTGTTGTTATTTTGTTAGCCCATAGTTAACTAGGCTTGGAAGGAATGCATTCGTCAATGACCATGGATGATGGTGATGGATTATGTTCATCCTTAAACGTTGTAGAACAACATAGGTGGACCACATTTAATTTTTTCAAAGGTCTTATAAACATTAATTTTGTTTTCCACGTGTTGTAAGTATATAAACTTAAAGATGGATTTATTTGTGTTATATTTTTTTATGGAATAAAATCATGTATAGAAAAAATACAGCATTGTTTTGAAGTGCGGTCAAAATTTGAGTTATGTCATGTTTGTTGTTTTTTGTTTACTTTCAACTAAAATTCAACATTGTGGAACATGCAAACTTCATTTTTTTCAACTAGATTCCAAAATGGAAAAGAGAACAAAGTTAAAGTGATATGTACTAAAAATGTAAGGTTTTAGATGTTTATTAATCTGTTTTGTTTTAAGTTTTAGTGCTTAGTAGCTATGGCTTGGTTGTTCAATTGAGATGGCTTGGACATATACCCTCAAATTTGATGTACATGGATTTTTTTTAGATGATATCAATTTAAGCTTTGCCTAGAGTATAGGCATTCCCATTAGATGATATCTATGTTTTTTTTGTTTGGGTGTTACAAGTAGATAATCTTAAAGATAGATTTATTTGTGTTGAACTTTTTTAATAGAATAAAATCGTATATAAAAAAAATACAGCCTTATTTGAAATGAGTTGCGGTCAAATTTTGGGCTATGTCATGTCTATCTTGTTTTTTTTACCTTCACCTATAGTTCAACCCTGCAGAAAAAACAATTTTTTTTTCTAAGTAAAGTCCACCATGGAAAAGAGAACAAAGTAAAGGTAATATGCACTTTTAAAAAAAAATTATATGTTTATAGATCTGTTCTGTTTTGCAATTGGTGTTTGGTAGCAATTCCTTGGTTTGTCAATAAATTTAAACAAATGCTTTGTTTAATGTAATTAATAAAAAATAATACACATCTAAAAATACGAATGCTCAAATACTTAGGAAAAAATACAGTTAGACGAAACACATAAGTTTCATAATGTATAAATAACTTCTAATAAAAAGGATATGGGTATTAGGGTTTACATGGTAAGAAACACACACACACACACATAGCAATGGTTGATACTTCCAGAGAAAAAAAGAAACCTTTTTTTTCAACAAAAAATCGCTTATAATAAATCTTATAACATTACCAAAAATTGGTGTCGGGACATTGCCACCTCATGGATCTTATTTATTAAATGGTTTGTATAATGTTTTACAATGTTGTTTTGAAAAAACTATTTCATATAACATGAGTAAATTTAGAGATTTTTTGGTCCAAATCTATTAAGGGGTGTTTTATTTACTTCTAATCATGGATAAGAGAATTGTTGGGTTTTTCTTTCTTGCTTGCTCACATTTGTTTTACAATATTTTCTTTCCATTGCCTCCATTTGGTCTAGTGCAAAAGTGCCAACATAGATGTCATGGGATGTAGATTTTCTTAGCTCATTGAATTTTTGGCTTTGTTCCATCTCTTATGTAATACCCCAATTGTTAAGCCCAGGACTTATGATCCTTCATGTGACTTATGTTATTTTACATTATGGACTTATGATATCTTATATGATTGTGGACTTATGATCCTTTGCATTATTAATGTGATTAAGTACTTATGATTATTGTTTGATAACGTGACTTTGGACTTTGGCACTATTATTAATGTTAATGGTATTACTAGCATCATTGTTGTCTTTGAATGTTGTTACTATTGATTAAATAAACAATTGGCTCAACAAAAAAACTAAAAGAGTATGGGGGACCATGGATTCCACAAAGTGAGGGGGGATGGGGAATTCTCATTCACCTTATAACTTGTTGTTGGATTAAGTTTTTCCATACCAATTCATATTTTCACCTTAGTGATATTAATAATGTTGGTCACCCAAACCTTGTACATCATACCATATTCTCAATAATTATGTACTAGATGGAGTCAATATTGTAGATTTTGCACACCTTAGTGGGCCCCTCTTTCCTAGGGAGCTCTCCTTGGGAATATATTCCCTCACATTTATGTCTTTTGGTCATTTATCAGCCCTTTTCCTAGGGAGATCTCCTTGGGAAGATATTCCCTCAATTAAATGTCTCATCGTTTCTAGCACTTGGCTGGATTTAGAACATTTCGCTTCTGGTTGTATGGTAGGTAGTGCGTGATTACTTTATTATGGGATATTATCATTCTTCTTGGGAAGCACCATCATTCATTCTTGATTATACAATTTATACATTCACGCAACAAATGCAACATTACTGTTTGCTAGTTTATAATTTCGGTGTGCTTCAGCAGAAACTAGATGTTTCCATAGGAAACAGGGTTTAACATGTGGCTCTTATACCATATGTAGCATACCCATATAACCACCTATAAAAGTATAATATAAAAAATAAATTTGACATAACCTAATTACCATGAGTCATAAACCCTTTCTCATTCTCTATCACAAAAACCACACAACAACAATAAAAAGGAAAAACAACCTTCAAGGTTTCATCCTAAATCCTTTAGCTGGTTTGAAATCCAAATACTAAGTTTAAAATATTTTCTGTAACAAGCCTTCCACAACAAACCTCTCTGCAACAGGCCTTCCACAATGGACTCTCTGCAACTATCCTTTTCGCAACATGACTTCCGCAATGCATATTATGGATTGCGGTAAGTGCCTTGGAAATCTACAGATTTCCCTTCCTCACTCCCTCTTTCACAATGCAGATTGCATATTTTCGAAGGTACTTATATTCATTACAAATTTCCTTTCCGCGATTCTGCTTCTGCAATTGTGAATTGTGGATTGTGGGAAGTACTTAATTCCTTCACAAATTTCCCTTCTGCAATCCCACTTTTGCATTGCGGATTGCAAAAGGTACTTAATTTTCTTTACATTATTTCCTTCTGCATTCCGCATTCTGTAATGCGGATTGCAGTTTGCATAAGTACTTAACTTCTTTCATAAATTCCCCCTGCATTTTTGCTTCCGCATTGTGGATTCCGAAAGTAATGAACTTCTTTACGTAATTTCCTTCCACATTCTACATTGTGGATTGCGGATTGAGGAAGTACTTAAATTCTAGTAAATTTTAACCTTTTGTAAGCCATCTAGCCCATAAATCTAGTTTTTCTTATGGCGCAGTTTCATACATGTGGATTTATGGTAGGTTATCGAAGCTAGTTTTATTATGGAATGAACACATTCTTTTCACAAAATTCCAACAAGAAAATAAGGATTAAAAGCAAAGTGCAGCAGTTCCATTAAGCTGACATGCATTCCACAATCTACAGGAAATCCCTTATATTGGGGTATTAATAACAAAATTATAAAGCATCTAAGTATTCTTTTAGAATCCATAAAATCATCCAACACATTCCATGCACCTAAACAGATATAATTTTGATCTCAATAGTCTACAAGGAAATAAAAATTTAAAGCGACTTGATTGTACAACCAACTGAATGAATAAGGAACATCCACGTTCCACCTAACCGTATATTTGGACCAGTCTTTATTATTTTCCTCAATCACCCCCAAGCTAAACTATGCATGCCAAGATTGGTGACAACCTACCTCATATCTAGTTTCCCATCAAGAAATCAATTGTCTAACACTGAGTGCTCACACAACAAGTATCTCTTCTAGCTTTCCTAACACCGATTTCTCATGCAACAAGCTTTCCAACATACTAAGCAGCGTCCTGCCTCCTGCCATATGCTTATTTTTATAGTTTTTTTTTCCTAGGTGTTTTTCCAATTAGCGGCAAATTCCTCATGGAATTATCGTAACCCACAATGTCCCCTAATTTTATAGGGCATTTCTAGTTCCATAACGAAATGTTGACACCTAGTGTAACCTCCTTGAGGTTGCTCTTCCTCGCCCCCCACTCTTACATGCATAGTTTCCTCATTCAATGTGGCTTCTCCCAGCATTCATTTTTCTTTTTATTAAATTCAAACGGTTTTCAATTACATCTGTCCTCTTTGGACTTATTGGTAGATTCCAGACTCAGTGAATCTTAGTTCACAAAAATAAAACAGTACTTCGAAATATTACAAATAATTTTCATTTACTAGGGGATGTTACAATACATCANGAACATCCTCCATACGAGATTTCCATGAGAAATAGTTAGAACTTGTAAGTATGATATCACAAGGGGCGGCCATACTGTAAAATAATGGCTGAAAGAACAGGAACTAACTGTTTATATGCAAAGAGCTCGAAAAAATATGCGGTTTTAAAAAAAACGGCACTTAAAACGGATTCCGGATGATGAATTTATGCTTGATCAAAGGAAATGTTGAAGATGTCCCCAATAGTGACGTGGCAGATATTAACTTGACCAGTTAAAAAAAAGAACCCCCCTCTTCCAAAGATCTACCTTTGACAATCACTTTACAATAAAGTTGCTTTGAAGTGAATCACTTTTATAGAAGAAGTGAGATTCACTTTTACAATAATGTACTTTTAAATAGTGCGGCAATAATTTAAAAGACTTAAGTGACTCACTCTTATTTTATTTTATTAATGTGAGATGCACTTTTACAATAAAGTAACTTGAAATTAGAAATTGCATGCACTAAAAAGTAACTTAATGAGACTTGAACTCAAGACTTATCAAGGTGTAAAGCAACGTTGAACCAAGTGAGCTAAGTTTAAAAGGTACGTAAAACTATGGAAAGAGGAAGGGGGCTTTTTTTTTTTTTTTTTCTCTTCTCTCTCGTTTTCCGTGCTTGCTTTCTTTTCCTGCAAATCACAAAAAAAACGAAAAACAAAAAACAAAAAAACTTTTTCCACACAATGGGGTGGGGTTAGATTTTGGTTAGCTTACCCGGAAAGTCTACGTTTTCAAGTTTTCTCGTTGTTTCTGATTTGCCGTGATCGCACAAGGTGCACGGCAAAGAGCGTACGTAGCCGAGAAGACAAAAAAAACTTTCCCTCACTGTTTCTGATTCGCCGCGATCGCGCAAGGTGCACGGCAAAGAGCATACGCAGCCAGGGAAGATAACAGTCCGAGACTAAAACAAAAGGATCTAACAATAAACTGATAAATATATGAGAGATTAAAAAAAACAAAACCGTCACTGTAACATTATACCTTCAGATTTGCCGAAATGGGTGTTTCTGGAGCAAACGGAAATGGTTTTCGGTGAAACGAAAACTATTTCCAAATGGAAAGGGCGCTCCGGACACAATGGAACAGCTTCCATAGGCCAAAAATGCACAGAAAATCCAGAACCAGAAACCCTTAAAAAAGTTTCGGCAACACCAGTTCCAGATCTTGATCAAAACCGAAAGCGGCTCTTCATAAATGCTCTGATACCATGTTAGGGTACACAGGGTACTCCTAANTTATGCAAAAGAAAGAAAGTTACATGAGCTTCTTATAATCGATCAACTAGCCAAGGACCCTCTATGCTCTTTAAATAGAGATCATAGACCAATCGCGTGTT
>LPNX010816293.1:301514-335319 GCA_001517045.1 Pseudotsuga menziesii | reverse complement strand
ATGGTAGGTATGATCTAAGAGAAGTTGAACCGTCGGATCACTCTATGTCTAGAACATATCGTGACCGTCGGATTAGAATATTTACAAATGCATACTAATTAAGCCACGGATCAATGGTAGGTATGATCTAAGAGAAGTTGAACCGTCGGATCACTCTATGTCTAGAACATATCGTGACCGTCGGATTAGAATATTTACAAATGCATACTAATGCATACTAAAGAAACACACTTTTACCTAACGGATATATTACACAAGTTGATCTTAACTAACTCCTAAGTGTCTAAATATCCTAACATCACATAACTTCCTCTCTTCCCATCATCCAACCATCATCCATCTTAATCTTGATATTCCATATTCCCACAATTTAAAAATGATGATTATAACCCAAGCACTAGGCCATTCCAACATGGTAGAATTGATATTTGACAAACCAGTTTCTATGTGGAGACATGTGGAAATATGCACCTGAGTCCAAAAAGGAAACATATAACATAAATATGTTTTTACTAAGATAAAAATCCTCAAGATGTTTCTATATCTTCTGAATCTGTTGTACTAGCTTCAATTCATGGCTTATATAGATTTTCATCATTATTTTCCTTCTATAGATTCCAAATGTAATTCCTCAAGTGCCCTAGTTTCCCACAATTCTAGCACTGACATTTCTTGTGTCCTTTAGACTTGGATCTAGAATGTGATCTCCCTTGTTGACCCCTTTCACTATAACTCCCTCTCACAAATAAGGCTTCATTATTAGAGTAATACAAAGAAAAAAATTTCCTCAACCCTTTTCCCAACAAAGCAACTACCACATCATCAAATTTCAAAGTTCTTGATGATGAGTTGGTGATTATCACAACTAAATGATACTAGGTATCTGGGAGGTAACAAAGTAAAATTATCCCTTTATATTCATCCTCCACCTTTACACTGACCAAGATCAAGTTCTTTATTAGGGTATTAAACGCGTTTAGATGACCTGCCATAGTTGAACCTTCCTTCATCCTTAGATGATAATTTTTTTTTCTCATGAAAACCTCATTTGTTGTCGATTTAGTCTCATACAACTTCCAAAGTTTCTTCCAAAGGGATTTCACGGTCTTTTATTCAACAAAATTGAACATGAAAGAGTCTGTTAGGAAAAAACAAATTGTAGAAACTGCCATCGTTAACATTTCTTGATCTTCTTGATTTAGGTTATGAATTATGTCATTTTTCTCATTTCTTGATTTTCTTGATTTGGGTTTATGAAGTATGCCATTTTTAGCATTTCTTGATTTTCTTGATTTTGGATTTTGAATCCATTATTTGCTACTTGACTGGTTTTGTGTGACACTAGTTTGGAACTCCTAGTATATCTAGGTATTGGTTCTATTGGTTGGTCTTCTAGACAATCCAAAAATCACATTGGATTCACTATTTATATGGTATGCTTCCTCTCTTTTTTTTTTCAAATTTTTTATTGAGAAAATGTCTTTACCAAATTGGTGTAGATGAAACTAAGATCATGATTCATTAATTCAAGTTTTTGATATTAGAAAACTTGATCATTATTTTTTTTCTTTATATTAAAAAAAGGATTTATTTGTTGGGGTGCAATATGATATTTTGGGATTGTTGTTCATGAGCTTAATTGGCTTCAATGCAGCAGAAAGATTAGTAGTTTCCATGATTCAATGAAGTCTCTTCTATTAAAATATTTTTTGTTGAATACATTCTTTCTGTATGTTGTGTCCATTGTTAGAGTAAGCAACGCACTTGGAATTGGAAACCGAGCAACAACATTTCCAATAATAATAGTGACCACGATCTCTTTCATCACCTTGACCATTTTCACCATTGTTATTTTCTTGTTCTGAAACATCATTAGCTATGCATTTATAGATGGGGAGGAAGTATCTCATGCACTGGCACAACTTTGTCCTTTGTAGGTTACCTTAGTGTTTTTGAAGTGTGTACAACTACTGCTTTTAGGTTAATCACTCCTTATTTTTTTCCCATGTGGCAATACACCTATGGATAATCTTTCCAAAATATGGAAGATAACACGTGATGACCAATATCATCAAACAGATCAATTTAAGGGCTAAACATGTCACTTACAAGGAATTGAATCTAGGTGCGGAGGGTAACATTCATTCCTCCCAACCACCCAAACTACATCCAATAAACACTTATTTGTATGAATTTAGATTAGAAAAATTATGAAATTGATGTTATGCTTTTGTATTGACATGCAGGTATGGCTCTTGGTTTGGATAGCCAACTCTTATAACTTATATTAATGTGAGTTGTTACTATATTAATATTATACCTTCATGTTGTTTAAATATAAATATTTTATTTAAATTAATTTTTACATATTTTTTAATTACCATTTTAAATCAAAATCATATAATTATTGTAATTCATAATCTACATAATTAAGTGTTACATGTTAAAAAAAAATATTAATACATATATTAATAGTAAAACATTTTTTATTAACTTTTTAAAGATTTTTATTATTAAATATCTCAATTTTAATTGGTTTAATAATTCCTTTATTTATTTCTCAACATTTTAATTACACAAAATATAGATTACACATGTTTGTAGACACTATTTTAAAAGCTATCACATTTATTTTAAAATTAGAATAAATAAATAAATAAATACCCAAAATTTTATATTTTTTAAAATTAAATATCATTCCAAAATTATAGTTTAAAGGCTTTCTATCTTATATTTCCATTTAATGATACATGATATTTCCATTTCCATTTGCCATTTAATGATACTAGGTTGAAAATACCTATGAACGTTTATCTACATGGAGGTTCTCGAAATTTGTAAGGCAATTAGAACGTAGGCACAACAAGAAATGGGGTGGAGTGATTACCTTGACTTACCTTTATTATTTGTTTTTAGGTTTTGGATCAGAAAAGCTTATTTGTCAATAACTTGTGGTATTTTATGTTGGTTCTACATAATGGGAGGTTGGAAGAGATGTGTATTGTTATAGCTATTTGTGTTTTATTTTTTTATGTTTTCAACAAGAGACATTTATAAATAGGTTAGGCATATTAGTTTGGCTATAGGAACCTCAAATTTTTGGAAAAAACTAATGTTTAACTTTGCAGGAGTTAAAAAAAAAAAAGTTAATTTTTAAATTTTTTGATTGGTGGCTAGATGGATGATGTCAAGTTTAGAAGCCAAAGCTCAGGCGTTGGCAGCGGAGGTGGTGAAATCAAATTTTAATAAAAAGTGTATATGTGTCAATTGCATGCACCCATCCGCTGAATGCATGGATTAGTATTCATTACGGCTTACAGGCACCTTAATACATGGTCCAGAAATGTGCAGCATAAACCATGCCCTACCCAAGCAATGCTGCCCACGACACACTTCAAGTTCACGTGCATGTCAACTACCACACGGCCATTGAAAAGAAATGGCATGCCATTCTATGCCCGAGTCAGTATACGAGGGAGTGCCATGACAAAGAAGTACTTATTATTACCAGCTCTCCTGTTTTTTGCACACAATCTTCATTTTCTTCTTCTGTTTCGTTGGCTTTGTTGTTTGGTTGCTTTCTTTTCAACTACAGACTTAGAAGGACGAGGAATACTAGTTTCTTTCTTGCTCTTTACCTGTAGACTAAGAAGAGGGAAGGAAGGCTAGTGAGTGAAGCAGACAGTCACTTCGTTTATTGGCACGATGGAAGAAGCTGGGCGGTTCCCGTAGGTGACTTTGATAGATGTCTAGTTTGGCCTTGCATCGTCTAGAGAAATTGTAAGTGGATGCATGAAATAGAGAAGAATAATCGGAAATTGAGTCCTTGTTTACAACAATTATGAGGCAAATAATCTAATTTAACTCGGTTAAAACTCATTTTCATGCTAATTCAGTTGGAAACGACCTTTGAAGTCTAAATGTAAAGAATGTGTATGTATGTTATTCAAGTTAAACAAAATATAGCACTTGTTTTTACTTTTTTTGGTTGGGATTACACTTTTAACCAGTTATCAGCCTTAATGACTCTCTCATCCTTGGTAATGAGCTTATAATTTTCTTGTTCTGAGCATTGAAGATTCTCGACAAAACCTGAGGTGGGGTTTGGCTGGGGTGCATTGGGATGAAGAGGGTTTAGGAAACTTGTTTGAGCAATTCACGAATTCAACTGTTTTTCTAGGAAATTTACCACCCAACGACTAAATAATTGACATTGTATGGGAAAGGGATCTTTTGTTAAAATACAAAAACCAAGAATAATCCAAGGTCATTTCCCCCAAAGTAGCGTCATGCAGAGACTTGCTAATTCAATAGAATTACCAATTCCACAGTAAATCTAAAAATCACGATTATTGTAACTTATCCTGAAGTTTCCTAGAAATTTAAATTTCTTAACGTCATCTTCATCTTCTAGGTTGTTGAAAAAGGACCAGCCTTGCTTGTTGCAGCAGTAATGTGAAGGATGGTGACGCCATTGTCATAGATAGTTTCGACTACAATACACGTTTTTTTTCCTTAAAGGCAATGAATTCCAATAGATGGTATAAAGTTCTAATTTTACAATAAGATGCTTAGAGTTATTTATTGAGAAAGGTTAAATGCTCATGGGAGGATTACTTAATTGGAATCCATGCTTTAAATCATAAAGTATGGTGCGAGCATTGTCGCAGATAGTTTAGACTACAATACACGTTTTTATTCATAAAGACACTAAATCCCAATACCAAGTATTAAGTTCTGATTTTACCATAAGATGTTTATAGTGGTAGTTATTTACCGAGAAAGGTTAAACACACAGAAGAGCATTACTCAACTTGAAGCATGCTTTAAAATATATGCAAATTTGACTTCATACAAAAAAACTTGAATCAATAAATTCAAGCATGCTTTAAAATATACGCAAATTTGATTTCATACAAAACAAACTTGAATCAATACATTTGAGTGATAGATGTATAACTATGGCAACTAGGCAGAGTAACTGCATAATTAATTTCATATAAGAAGCGCTTGAAGCAATAAATTCGAGTGATAGATGTATAACTACAACTACTAAGCATAGTAACTAGCGAATTGAGCGAAGGGATTGATGATGATGTAGACTATAGGAAAGCAACCGCAAGCAAATATGAGTTTGGCTGTATAAATGCATGGTAATGGTTTTTTGAATGAGAGGAAGTTTAGTATTAAGATATGACCATTATCCAATATACAGAAGCATTTCATTAGCAAATATACAGGGCATGGAGCTTTCCTATTCCTTCATTGTGCAATCCTTAATGGATAATGTATGTTAGGAGGCTTACCTTTGACACTCAAAAGAACATATGGCTCCAAAATAAACACTTATGGCAGAGTTAGTGCGCAATGCAACCCAAGTTAGACCTATGGCCTTTGACCTATAAGATGATGGATTCTAACTTTTCCGCCCCACAATGGATTCTAACTTTTATCTGCATAACAATGGATGCATATAAAATAAAATTATGCAAATAAATGTTTTATGTTAACTAAACAGATAGGAGTTAGTTCTGGGTTGAACCATCCCTCTTCAAAAACAACATTGTTTAAGTTAAATTGGTTCTCCATAGGAAAACAACACTTTACTAACTACTGAAGCTTACTCTGTAAACTAGTTTAAAATGGACCAAAAACAACATTGTTTAAGTTAAATTGGTTCTCCATAGGAAAACAACACTTTACTGACTACCGAAGTTTACTATGTAAACTAGTTTAAAACTGACCTTGAGCATACTTGTTGGATGCTTGGAGAAGCCCAGCTGTAATTTGTTGGAGGAAGAAACAGAAGGCCTTAGGCCTATAAGCTCTACAAACCCTTGAACCATGGCTGAGCTTTCCATTTGATATAATTTTGCAGACTAAAACTCACAAATTCCAAAGTAGGCACTTATGCAATTGCATTGTATCAAAGCAATTGCAATTGTAACAGCAGCAAAGCAGAGTATTTGTACATAATCTTTCCATATATTGTTGATTTCTTACTATGAATTTATTCCCCGCACCATTTGTTTCAATGTCATGCCTTTTGTTTTAATTTCATGCAGGTGTAACATTGGCATTGTTTGTAAGGCCTTCACTTATATTTTTTTTCCAATTTTTAATTTAAAAATAGTTAATTAATGTTATTTAAAAGCACTGTTTATTTTTCATGAATTTTTATTGTTAAAACCTTTGTTTTAATGTCATGAAGGTGTAACATTGGCATTGTTTGTAAGGCCTTCACTTATATTTTTATTTTTCCAAATTTTAATTTATAAATAGTTAATTAATGTTATTTAAAAAGAGTGCTCATTTTTTGTGAATTCTGGTTATTAAAACCTTGGCTTGCTTTTTTAATTTATTTTAAAATCTAGTTAATTAATGTTGTTTAAATGCTATAAATAATTTGAGGTATAAAATATTGGTTTGCTTTTATTTTTATTTTATATTAAAATAAATTATATTAGAAGATAAGGGGGAGAGAAGAAATTGGGAGAGACATGTTTGGTGTTGATGTGTGAGAAGAGAAAACTAGGAATGAGGAATTTGTACCCATGGAGGGGGAAGCATCGGGTGGGGTTTCTACCTCACCCAAAAAGCCTTTTGGTGTGGTTCAGATTGGGAGTATTCTAGTTTCACTGAATGAAATGGGAGCAGAGGGTTTGGGGGATCTGCATAACGAACACTCTGAAAGGAAAGCTTGTCTTTATGTCTTTCATGGCCTATTTGAGATGTAGTAGTCGTTCTCACAAAGTTGGTAAAGCTCATACTCACTTTGGATCCATTGAAATAGAGCTTGAGTCTAGAGTCTTCTAAGTAGTAAAATCTCCACCATTCTCAAACGGATGCCTAAGTAGGCTATAACAACGTTTATTCTATTTTTATTGAGTTTTAAGTAGGCTATAACAAAATTTAATCTATTTTTATTGAGTTTTAATTTTTTCCATAGGCAAATTGCAAACCACTAGCTATCACAGATGCAATGTCGGGGACCTTACCACCTCATGGCTCTTGTTTTATAAATATCATATCTTAATATTTTTTATTTTCGTAATAATTTTTTGTTTTTTAAAATTACTTAAAGAAATAATATATTTTAATTAAAAGGACTTTTAAGAAAAAACTACATTTTATTTAAATTCAATTTAAATGGAATGTTTTTATTATTAGAAATTATAATATTAATGATTTTATCTTGTTTCAAATATATTCATTGCATCTAAGAGGTGCATTCTACAATCCAGTAGGGGAGAGATGTGTAACTCATTCAGTACTCATCCTAGAGTTGACAAGTGTCCTTTATATAAAATAATAAAATATTATTAAAAATAACATATCGGCTTAAATTAAATTTAAATTAAATTTAGAATTACATATAAATATAAAACAACATAAATTAGATAAACTAAAACCATAAACATTGGATTACACATTTCCTCAATATTTCCACTCTAAAAAAGGTTTTGCACCTTCAGATTTAATATCTTTAGATGGTTTTATGCTAGTATTAGATCAAGAACATGTACAAGTTATAAAATGACAACAATATGCTGATTTTGAGAACTTTTATAGGTATATATACAACATATTATAAAATAGTGTATTTATCTCTAAAATTTCTTAAAGTCAACGTATTGTAAAAATAGTGTAAAAATTCACTTTTTTTATGTTCTAGTGTTGTGTGACTTGTTAGGTGAACCTTTAGTCTGAGAAACCTTAATATCTTTAGATGGTTTTATGCTAGTATTAGATCAAGAACATGTACAAGTTATAAAATGACAACAATATGCTGATTTTGAGAAATTTTATAGGTATACATACAACATATTATAAAATAGTGTATTTATCTCTAAAATTTCTTGAAGTCAATGTATTGTAAAAATAGTGTAAAAATTCACTTTTTTTATGTTCTAGTGTTGTGTGACTTGTTAGGTGAACCTTTAGTCTGAGAAACCATGAGACACCGTAGCATGGTTGGATCTAAATGTCGCCTCCCAAGAGTGGGTTTTGATCTTGGGTCGCCAACCAAATGAAACCCCATCTTGACCATTTTCTCTAGTGGAATTTGACAAAAACAAATTCACAAAAATTCACTTACTTGAAACAATATGATGCTATTTTTTTTAAAAAGAAATGAGAGATTTTTTTAGGGAAAAAATGTAATCATGTACATAATAATTGGTTCTTGTGTCCATTATCTTTCCATGTTTGTTAATATCAATTTTATATTTATTTAAAATTAATTAAGTCAATGAATCATTGAAATAACTAGGTCAATCTAGTTTGAAACAATTTGTTTTCCAAATGTGAAAGCCAATAAAAAGTTACACTATAAATAAAATACCTAGATGTATTTTAGAAATATGATACATGTATACATGAAAAAACAAGAAAAATAAAAAACAATATTTTTTTTTCTAAAAGAAACATATGGTTCATATTTAAAAGTGTGGGTAAAGATGAGCTTGAGCTTAAGAATATGGAGCTGGAAAAATGGATTTGTTTTTTTTATGCAACCCAAACCAACATGTAGTTGAATAGAGGAAATCCCACCAATTTTTTTTGAATTCAAAGGAACATGCACATGTTATAAAAATGAACACTAATAACTCACATACTAATAGTTCACACACACCTAGCGTTCCTTTCTTGCATTTTACATATTACATTTTACCATCCAAACTCTTGTTTGATGGTCTTAAAACATGTTTCCTTGGTTCGTGAGCCTATAGGGAGCCTTAAGTATTTTTTATCTATCTAGCAACCAACGTTAAGGAACTTAGGATGTTGGATGTCGTTTCCTTACCATGACTATGGTTAAGGCCTTGACACCCATCCGTGGTGTGTGAAATATCTTAATCGCACCCATGTTTAGAGCCTCGACAAATACCCCTAATTGAGGGATCCTATTATTGTGTCCGATTTTTTTTCATGAAAATTGAGCTTTAGAATGTTCAATTAGGGATTAAATCCCTTAGTTTCCCCATTGACCATGTGGCAGAGTCCAAACCTATTTCCAGTTGATAAAACCTACCCAAGACACATGTATACCACTTAAAGTCCTGCATAGAATCCATAAAAAGGACTGATGTGGTAGTACAAAGACTCATTCAAGGATCTTAAGTTTGAAAATATTCAACAATATCCTTGAGGTACTTTTGTTTCTTCCTCATCCATGTTTAAGAACTTGAGACCCATCTTTGATATTTAAAATATCTCCATGCATCTATATCCAACCTTAATTCCAAACACCCCCAAGAAAGGGTTTGTACTATGGTTTACATGTTTTGGTCATGATGATCGATCCCAAGAAATGGAATTTAGGGAACAAGGCCCTTTATTTTCCTCTTATGACATTGGACATACCTCTATACACATTCTTGGTGCAGAACTAACATATTGATGGCATGCAAAGAACCCTTGGAATCAATTGTTAACTAACAAATATTAGGTCCTTTGAGTGGGAATATTGATGACATTTTGAGGTCATTTTAAGGTTTGATCACTAGGTATGGTCTCAAGGCCTCAAACCACCACACCTAACCTATTATGAGTATCAGTTGCCTCCAAATCTAGATATGGGGACCATTAGGATGTTTTTAGTAGTGGGTATGAGTCTTAGTGCCTTAATCAAATTTAGCTGAGAAAACTCTTGAAACTTATCCCTAAGCATAAATTGTGATGCTCAAAGTCCATGAATGAGACATTGAACTACTATATTACACCTATTTTGGAATATTTGGATTTTAGAAGGGGATACAAGTGACATTAGACAATTTTTAACACTATGGATATGCTATGGGGGGCTAGAAATAGTTACATAGGGAAGCTTCAACCTTAGGACCTAAATAGAGCTTCCAGGCATGCAAGGCCAAAAAACATAACTTTGAACCATTGCACTTGATCTTTGATGGTATATTTGGAATCTAAGTGGGGATATAAAATAGAAATAGGCATTAGGATATAAAGATAGCTTCTATGGCTCAAGGTTCATGAATGATTCCCTGAAGCACCACAAATGACCCATCACATTGATAATTGACCTTAAACCATAAATATATCTATTAGGCATTGAGACAGTGGTATTCCTCCTTGAATCACATGTACCAGTTCGAGGCCCATCCTTAAATCTTAAAACCTACAAATGGTGTCCATTTTGGCACTCAAATATTTAAGATATACTAGACCAAACTTATGTGGTTGATTAAGCCTTGTTCATTTTACCTATCGTTAGAAAATCTCTTTAGAGCCTAAGGTCAAGGTTTCATCTGTTGACCATCTTTAGTGCCATAAAACCCATACCTAGTGCTAAACTCCTCATGGTTGCACCCATGTCCCTTCTTGGAGGCTAAGGATCCCCTAGAGAGTTTCAATGTTATGGTTTGAGGCCTCTTTCATGGCTCAAAAACCATTAAATACACCTTTAAGGCCTAAGACCCAAGTTTCATTTCCCAACCATGTCTAGGCCCTTTTGACCCATATTTAGCTCTCAAAATCACATAAGGGTGGCCTATCTTTAATCAAAGGCCTAAGAACCCCTAGACCAATCTTATGCATGGTTTTCAAAGACATGATCAATGACCAATAATAAATAAAATATTCCATTATGGCCAAGGCTAATGTTTCATCCTTAAAATCTGATCAAGGAATCAAGGACTTGCAACCCATATAAGTTGTTACTAAAATATTCCTATATGGGGCTTGTATTAAGGTACAATATTTTTTCCAAACGCATTGAGTCGTAAAAGCTACTTTGAGGGCCTAAGCCTGAATGTTTCTCTCCTATGCATTTCGAAGGTCATGAGAGCTGTACTTGATTCTCAAAACTTATTAATGGCTCTAATATTTCCACTAATAGCCATACATAGCTCTCAAAACCTATTAATGGATATCATATTGCCACTTTGAGACTATAGATACCCTAGAGAGTTAAGTGTTGAAATTAGGGGAAATATTCATGGCCATTGAGCCTTAGAAGATTTAATTTTTTTATTGAGGTTTGGCGTCCTCTCTCCAACCATGTACAAGGCCCTAATATCCATAAATGGTTCTGAAAACAGCCTAATGGAGTATGTATCCATAGTTGGAATCCAAAGAACCCCTATACATGTCCTATGTGGTAGTTTTTAACCTCCTCTGTATTCCTTATACCTAAATGTCTACATTTAGGGCATAAATCCTTAAGTTTCCCACATTTACCATCTATAAATTCATGACCTATATATATGGAGGGGTGTGTGCAAGAAGTTGAGGGACCTTTTAGATGCAATGGTGGAGTGAAGTCAATCACTCTTGATCCAAAAAAAAGAAATCATCCCAAGCAATCCAGAACCTACCAAGCCTAGTCCCAAGGCTACCAACATGCATGCCAATTATGATAGTAAACCAAATCATGCCTCCATTTTATTTAATCAAATTGCACCTCCGTTTTAGTGAACAAAATCGTGCACGCGATTTTGTTCACTAAAACGGAGGCGCGATTTGGAAAGCCTATTTTTTTTTTAAATAGGTCGAGGCCGCCTTTTTCTCCTCATTGTGTGGGAGAACGTATGTATCCACACTGGGAGAACACTTTTTTGGGTGTGCCAAATCCCTCCATCTCCACCTTTGGATAAACCTCCTATTTGTGAGGGGTTTTCCTCATTTCTTTTCATGTTTTTTTCTCTTTGTTCATCAATTTATTTTCCCTAGATTGAAAAATTATGTCCAATGGAAACAAAAACCCCAATGGAAACAAGAACCTCAATGTAATTGACCAATTGAAACCAATTCCCCAATTTAATGAAAAAAATTAAATAATTTTGATTATTTACCAAAATTCATACCCAAAATTCCCATGCCCAATGGGAACCAAAACCTCAATTAACTCAAAAAACAAATGAATTTCACTATTTCCATATGCATATTCACAAGGATCCTTATGAATCCATACCAAAATCCACAAATATGCAAAGTTTGTCAAGCACATTACAAGTTTGCATAAGTAATTTACATGCCCAATGTAAACCAAAACCCCAATTAACTCATAAAAAACAAACGAACTTCACTATTGTGAATCCAAACCAAAATGAACAAATATGCAAATTTTTTCAATTATGTTGCAAGCTTGCATACAACTAAAAAAAATCAAGTAGAATTCATATATTCCCCTAAAATACATAAACAAACATGGTAAATCCCTTGCCTCTATCCGAAATATCGAAGTTGCTCTTCCAAGAACATCAATAAACACCTTATAATTTTGATGAAACTTCTCAAAGTTGCTCTTCCAAAAACATCAATAAACACCTTATAGTTTTGATGAAACTTCCCAATCCAAGTGTTAAAATAAGGTATAGAAGCTTCCCGTGCTTTTAACAAATATTTCGTCTTGAACGAAGGGTACTTTTTGGTTAAGGTCAAGACTACAAAGTTCAACAATAGACTCTATGAACGTGAAGATACATAGGTAGGTTGATGTATTTGATTAAACATGCCAATCACATACTATCATACATGATATAATCTAGTGGAACCCTTGCAACCATAAAATCCATAAAGATCTGCTAAATAGACTTTGGAGTCCAAAAAACATCACACTACAACAAATAATTATATATCTAACAAAATAGTTTCCTATACTGGGATTTTATTCATCAACAACACATTATGCCACCTATTCTAGGGTCTAGTTGTTGCCTCTACCCGCAATCTAGGAGCTGGTCCTACAAAGGCAATAGTCAACACCTCACAATTTCGACGAAACTTCATAATCCAAGCCTTAAAATAAGCTAGAGGAGCTTTGCAATCAACATATGCACTCAAGACACTTTAAGTACACATGCATACTTAAAAATTGGAATTAATACTTGAATTTAGGACATAAATATGAAGAGAAAAAATGTTAAATGTTTATTCTTTACTATAAAATTCAAGATCAATTTTTAAATTTACATGATAGATTTAGTTTATATTTCATTAGTTATATAGTTTTCAGTGCTTAGATATGTCATTGTATCATGTGTTTATATTTCTAATGATATTTTATTTGTATTTATGATTGCAGTGGCTACTATGGATAACAATGCAGAGATACTGAGGTTTATTGCCCATTTGAGAGAGATTCGTTCAGCTTGGAGGGGTGGAGATGAGCTCCCGCTGTTCCTTGTCAAATTCTTTGTTGTCTATTGTTGATACGATCACAAGATCGAATGATGCTTTGTATAGCATCACATCTTACAGGGAGAAGAAAAGACAACAATATGCTTATGGGTTAAGTTACAATAAGGTAAAAAAGCTCAAAATAACAAAACAACACATCTATTCATTATTTAGACTGCCTAGGACGAATGACATTCTGGAGATCGACAGGCCACATATTTCTATTGAGTGGTGCACCTTTCCACCCATCAGAGACAATTGGATGGATAGGTGGTACATGGTTTTTGACATCCCCCCTCATAACAATAGGGAAGTACCGATGTACTTCCTCCGAAAATTGTATGCAGAGTTTGTGATGGGAAAACATGTAAACTATTTTGACATGTTGGGCTTCCAGGGAGTTGGTACGGGGATGCCCCAACACCGAACCCATGCTAGGCATAGAGATACCAATCCACAGATACTTGCACCTCATGCCCAACTACCAAGGGAAAACATCCCTCCTGCACATGACATGGTTTCCTAGACACAGGAGGTAGTTTTTACTCTAGCCGAGATGGTCTCTCGACACACGACCACTATTGACCAGAGAGCGCCCTCTTCCTCTGCTGGTGTACAACCACTAGCTTATGGTGGTGGAGGGACATCTATTGGTGGGGATAGATCGACATCCCATGTCCCTCAGAGCGAGCCACACATCTGCACATCATGTGGGGGACCCTGTTATGGTCCTAGAACAAGACATGGTACCACTACGATGACTGGTGGTCAGGTAAGGACATTGTTTTAAAGCTCTGTTATTGTTCAATTTTTAATTTTTCCATACTATATGTAACATATTAAAAGATTCATAATATATGCAATATTTACTCTTGCAGAAGATTGATGCCTCTCACAGGGGTGGTACTGCACCCGGTGTGGTTGTACCCGAGGCCCAAAGAACCACCATTGAGGTAATATTTAAACACTTGTCATTTTGTTATTACATATAATTTTGTTAATGCATGTGTTAGTCTTGATTAATTTATTAAATTTTCTAATATTTACAATTTTTGAAGTTGCAGGAACCCCACTTAGAACATGATGCTGGAGATGCTGATATCAATGGCATAGTCCAAGGTGGAATTTACGATTACTTGAAGAATGTAAGCACATGGTTTATGACTGAATCTTGTTCGAATTATTTAAATTTCTTACTGTACACTACTTTATAGATCGTTAATGTTTATAATTTTTAAACTTGCAGATGATATTAGAATCTGAAGAGGGGCAAGAAATTGATGGAAGCAGTCACTCCCATGGTGGAGATATGCCCCAGGAAGGGGTAAGTATATAACAACATGTTATTTCTTTAGTACATATTATTCCATCCATTCAAATCCATGTCTAACTATGGTAACACTTTATGAATGCAGACGTCATCTCACCTTTGGTTTGGATCTCCCCGTAGTCCAAACATAGATAAGGATGTTGTTTACACTAGATGACCCTTTTCCTTGAATAGAGCGGGTGTGCATGAGGATCAACCTACTTATCCCATGGTAATGTACACACTTCCAATGGCAGTTGTTGGTTAGCTATGAATTCACTTCACAAGTGGTTTTTCTTAATGTTATTTTCACATGTTTACAGCATCAGGATGTAGAGTCATCCGTGCTAGACCTTAGTGGGATTGTTGATGCCGCGGTCAATGCAACATATACAATAGGGATAAGTCACACTGAGGTACATCTACTTGAATATTTGTAATTGTACATTTCATTTGTATTGTTTATGGACATGCACGATGTCTAACTATTTAATCATTTGGTGAATGTAGCCACACCCTGGTCCATTAGTGCATGCAACTAAGGTTGATTTTCAACCTACGGCTCCTCTTACTACTGAAGAGTCCCAGCGTAATCCCCTAGAAATGCTTTTTTCGGTGAGATGTTCATTTTTTACATAATTGATTAGTACTTTCTCATTCATGTACATGTTGATAATTCTTGAGATAATTGACATTTTTTTTTATTTGCAGAGAAGCATGGCAGAGAGGCTCTATGCAAGGTGGAGGACAGCAGAGGCACCTATACCCTCGACACCAAAGGCACCTATACCCCCGACGGATGCAGTGAGTCTTTGTTTTATTTACAATTGAGTCATATTTTAAATTTTCAAACTTTGTTATTGATGGACAGTACTAGTTCAGTTACTTGATCAAGAAATATTGTCATTGATTTGCAGTCGCCAGAGATGCACAGTGGTCGTAGATAGAGCCGAAAAGCATTAGGGTCCGTGAAAAACAACAGAAAGTTAGATTTTTGATGTGTTAGTCAAGGACAAATATGTATTTTTATGTACAATATGGAGTTAGAGTATAGGGGCGTGGTCAAGGAAAGATGTACTTTTGTTTGCACATGTACATCAAATATGTTTTTGATACATGTACATTGATAGGTCATAGATAGGCCTTCTATTTTTGTATTATAACTTTCATGATATAAAAAATATTTCATATCAAGGCTCTTGAGATCTTCATGGTTCAGTCTTTTAAGTGTGATTATACATGTGTGGTGAAGAGTGTTTCTATGTGTAATGTTCCCAATTTTTTATAGATTTTACAATTGCATGGAGATATCAATTATAAATTTGAGAGCAATGCACAATTACAATATTACGTAATAACACAAATTTACATTTTAATTGTTTTTTACCACGATCCAATTGCATATACAATGTCAAATTGTATTCACAAAGATGGAACATACCTAATACACATAAGCACCCAGCACAACTAAGGAACTGATCCAACTTGGTGGAATACAAAAGCACCTTACCCACATAACAACGTAACAAACATTTAAAGGATGCACGAAGTTGACACACCTAAGTGATGCACCTATGTGGTCTACATAAATAAAATTATTGTTTGGAATGATGTCTTTCATCTAACGAATACATGGGATACACATCAAACCTAAAAGTATCTGAGTATTATAAGTTTGATTCAAAATAATGGTTATGACTATATCCTGCACATTATTTTATCATTTTGTTAATGTACATGGCATTTGATGAATGGCCTCGAGTAACAACTTTGAAAGAGATGAAAGTTATGTGTGATTTTATTATAGTTTAAATTGATTAGAGAAGTACTATTCTGAATCTTGTCTTATAAATTCATGTTTATGGAGTATTATTCGAAGCATTCGTAGTGTGAAGATAAATATATTTTGTAATAATGGCATAATAGAATGGCCACTTGTTTCTAAACATAAACATGTTCCATTAAATGGTTACTGACGTAATGGCATTGTCTCCTCTTGCATTTCATCATAGAAATGATCACATATTTTGGATGAGGGGAATATCTACAATCACCTTCAAGCTGACCTTTATGTGCAAAAATTTCACATTCACTTACTGAGCAAAGCCCTAGTTTCCAAAATTGACAAAAAAAATGATCCCTTGTCCATGGACCAAGAGTAGAGAGCCACTCTAGCACTATCCCGATGTACTGAATCCAACGGAGCTGATGGTTCATCGATCTGAGCAACGGTCATCAATATATGGAACGTTGAATCCCACCTCCTACAAGCTTTTAGGGACACCCATTGAATCCCTAACCGAGGCATAGAGTGGAAACCATGCATCAAAAAGGGCTTTCAGTGGGTCATGCAAGCATGTTTAGGCAGGTTCCATATGGGAATGCTAGCCACACGTTCACAGTCAAGGAATTTGCAAAGACGACCCATATGTGCAGAAATTGGACATTCACTTACTGAGCAAAACCCTAGTTTCCAAAATTTACCAAAAAAATGATCCCTTGTCCATGGACCCAGATTAGAGGGCCACCCTAGCACTATCTCGATGTCATGAATCCAACGGAGCTGACGGTTTTTCGATCCAAGTAATGGTGATGATTCTATGGCACGTTGAATCTCACCTCCTACAGGCTTTCAGGGACACCTGTTGAATCCCTACACAGGGCATAGAATGGAAACCGTGCATCAAAAAGGGCTTTAGGTGGGTTGTGCAAACGTGTTTAGGAATTTGTTATGTGGGAATGCTAGCCACACCTTCACGGTCGAGCAATATGCGAATTTGACCCCCATGTGCAAATATTTCACATTCACTTATTGAGAAAAACCCTAGTTTCAAAAATTGAACAAAAAATGGGTCTCTTGTCTATGGAACCATATTAAAGGGCCACCCTAGCACTATCTCGATGTCCTGAATCTAACAGAGCCAACGATTCGTCGATCCGATCAATGGTCATGATTCTATGGCACGTTGAATCCCACCTCCTACAGGCATTCAGGGACACCTGTTGAATCCCTATCCAGGGCATAGAATGGAAATCGTGCATCAAAAAGGGATTCCAGTGGTTTGTGCAAGCATGTTCAGGCATGTGTTATGTGGGAATGCTACCCACACCTTCATGGTCGAGCAATATGTGAATTTGACCCCCATGTGCAAATATTTCACATTCACTTACTAAGAAAAACCCTAGTTTCCAAAATTGACCAAAAAAATGGTCTCTTGTCCATGGAACTAGATTAGAGGGCCACCCTAGCACTATCCCAATGTCCTGAATCCAACGGAGCCAATGGTTTATCGATCCAAGCAATGGCCATGATTCTATGGCACGTTGAATCCCACCTCCTACAGGCTTTCAGGGACACTTGTTGAATCCCTACCCAGGGCATAGAATGGAAACCGTGCATCAAAAAGGGATTTCAATGGTTCATGCACGGGGGCTTCACTTGTTGGCCAATATCCTATCACGTTAGTTCATATTGTGGGTTTTAGAATTATAAAAAATCAAACCAGTATATTGCAGGTATTGGGGGGATGAGGGGTTTAAGGTGGGGGTGGGTAGGGTGGTTTATAAGGATTTAGGTATAAAAAGGGGTGGGGAGGAGGTTTTAAGTATTGGGTGGGGGTTTCAACAAAAAGAGTTTGGGTCAATATCTCTCGAAATTAAGGGTATTCTTTAATATCCCATGATCGCATGTGCTATGTGAGAAGTTCACTAAGTAAAGTCCCCGTGGGTTCATGCAAGTGTTTTTAGGCATTTTTTATGTGGGAATTCTAGCCACACCTTCACGGTTGAGCAATATGCGAATATGACCCCCATGTGAAAATATTTCACATTCACTTACTGAGTGAAACCATAGTTTCCAAAATTGACCAAAAAAGTGGTCTCTTGTCCATGGAACTAGATTAGAGGGCCTCCCTAGCACTATCTCGATGTCTTGAATCCAACAGAGCTGATGGTTCATCGATCCGAGCAATG
This sequence comes from Pseudotsuga menziesii, assembly GCA_001517045.1. NCBI lineage: Eukaryota > Viridiplantae > Streptophyta > Pinopsida > Pinales > Pinaceae > Pseudotsuga > Pseudotsuga menziesii. The sequence goes on along the minus strand of LPNX010816293.1, from coordinate 316,898 downwards.
GCCATCATTCTATCGCATGTTGAATCCCTACATGGGAGAAACAAATTATCAGAGTGAAGGAGATAATTATCAGATTCAAGGAGATGTCCTTATAGGATCAACTTCAAGATTCAAGGAAAATGCAATAGACATATTGCAGATAGAGTGGTAGATAATGGTCTTGGGCTATAAGGCATGAATCATGTAAGTATCAATATAATACAACAAATCCATTGTAGAAGTCTATTGAATTTATCAATATATCAAGCGCTCAATGTATCAAACTGCAAATAATCAATGAGACCATGAAACCAAAATATCTGACTACCACATACCTAACTACCTACCTGTGGTCATTCGACTAGACCATCGGGCTCACCTCTAATAGCAATGGTATCCTTTAGCCTCTTGTGCTCGGAGTAAGGCAACAAGTATCATGACTTTGATGAGTTCTTATGTGGCATTGTTTGCAGCTGGAGGTTTGTGCCAATAACTAAGTTTGTATAATGGTATACAATTTGACTTGGTCTATAATCTTCAAATACATAACCTTTTTTCTTTCGTGTGTGGGAAACCTGTGTCAAATATTCCCCTTTGATAACCATTGACCCAATTCGAAAATCATTGCCCTCGGAGTCGCTTAATGATACAATGAGGGTTTGCTTCCCATCCAAGCAACGTGCCAGCCACTAGTCAATGTGCCATTCATTGTCTCTTGGGGAAACCACTGCGTATATGTGCCCTACATAAAATAAAGTGCAGACCTAGGAGTCAGCTAACTAAACACAACTAGTCGTCAAACATTTCAAAGTGATCAACATAATAGTCAAACCTGGTTGTATGAGATATAAAATGTGGTCATAATCATGTGAAATACTCGATTGGCCTTCCTCCAAATGGGATAATTCTGAAGTTATTTGTCAGCCAATGGGGAGGGATACACGATCCCAGCTGTCAACCTAATCTATGGATTCACGGTTGTCCCATTCACCACTGCTACATGGATAACAAAAACAAGAGAGTTTTCTTGTCCACATTTCAACTATAGCATTGTCTGGCGTCCTAACTAAATGAAATGCACGAGTTCCTTGGATGGTCTTGCACTCATATAGGTGTGATCGATCTACATAGACCATCTCCCAAAAATATCTATGTACATGTGCTTTTTGAGATGATTGGTCTTCTTGCCTTCTAGCTCCCTACCCCATCACTGAAGAACACCATGCAACAATGGTCTTTGCATCTCAGATGAGCGAAATAGTTGTGAATTTCATCTCTTGCCTACGTAATATAGTCTTAATGCATGCACCTACTCCATCATGTTCCCCTTTTCCGTTTCCGGTCTCAAAATAGTTCCAAATATGTGGCACCTTGTGCCTCTTGTGGAGAATACACAACCATTGGAAGGCACAGGAATTTTTGAATTGCCCCGCACAACCATCAAACCAAATCCAATGTTGTTCCATCTGTATATTGTTATCGTCCAAGTGTTTGTAGAACAATTGAAAGCTATGTTGTACAAAAGCCAAGTCATGACACCTGTCCTCACTTATGTAAAGGTGATACTCCTTCAATATAACCCTATTCTCTTCAGTACTATCTGCCCCATGTCTATAGGTGATATGGACCATTATGCTGACCTGATCTGAGTGATAATATTGACTATGAATCTCGTTTTGTGGTTGAAGAGTGTAGTTTTCCGCAAAATTGACCGCTGATAATATAGTTCCAATAGGAAATGTATCCCTGCACACTCTAAACTACTCGTCTTTCGAACCAGCCACATGTACATGCTTTACATGCTGTTGTGTCTTTTCAAAGAATTCCTCCATGAAGTTGCATACCAGTACCTGGTAGATCAACAATAAAGATGTACAGATCAATAGGTTGTTACATATATAAAGTAGCAATAGATATCAATAGGAAAAAATACTATTCAGGAACTCGTTGCTAACCTGAGAGGTGACCAATTGTATTTTTTTCCTTTCATTCCCTCCACCGATATCATACGTGACATATTTGAATGACTGCAAGTTCACTTCATGTCTCCCAAGTTCATGCTCATTGGTGACATGTATGCATTTGTCCAAAAATAATATTCCACCACACCTTGGGCATGTCCCATCTATGCAAGGCCTTTGATAAAATGTGCAACCTTCTGTCCTTCTACACAAGATGCTATGGATAAACTCTCTAGATGATAATGGTGGCAATGTAGTTGAACATTCCTGCACAAGAGTGTTATGCAAAACATGCAATATATGTATATATGTATCATAATAATAAGCATACTCAATGTGATATCGAAAACAACATGTGTTACGAGTTGTGTTTATTTTAACATACCATGGTTTGCGTTTCTCGAAGGATCTTTGGCCCAAGTTAAGTTCATTATGTTGATGCCTAAACCTCTCATATAATTCTATTTGTGTCATGTCAAGAAAATGTTTAATGTGGGGCTCATTTTCCCTTGAACCCATTCTCAATTTTAGTGCATCTTTTTGGTTGGATGAAGGTCTACTATTGTCATGCCAAAACTCTTGCACCAGTCCCTTTACTGCATCAATGAGCTTCATATCGGAGTGTGGCAACCTGCCAACGAAGGACCAGACATCTGTTTCACCAAAGTCAAGTTGTTCTCTTCTAAAACAATACCTATGGAGTGCTTTGATATCCAATCCTACAAGTTTGGATGTAGGCTTAATAAGGCGAAGGGCCCTGGTGCTTTTGTTCACGATTGATTGTGACAACACATGGCAAGCTGCATAGCGATCCTTTGAATGAGATTTCTTTCCAATATTACTAAATGCATCTACCAAACTTCTGACAACATAAGAACTTGGTTCAGAACTATTTATCATCTTTATCCCTAAGTTTTTCCTAACAACAGTCATAGACCTAGATTTTAACAATGATATAAATAATCTACATTTATCTCCATCACATTTAGAATCAAAATAGTTGACAAGTATATGTTGAGCTTGATATGCAATACTGCGTTTAGATAGCGTACCTTCAAGCGAACCAATGAGACTTTCATCGATTTGTATACGTTTTGGAGATCTTCGGCGTGAAGTTGCCAATGGAGGTAGGGAGGTTGGAATTGCACCCTTTACCATATCACCCGGTTGGTCTGGTGTTTGAACATGAGCTTCATGTCCTTCTGTGTCTTCCTGACAGTCGGACAGTGGCAATTGTAAATCCTCTTGAGTGCTCTGAACAACATTGTATTCTTTTAGCATACCTTCGGCATTCAATGTCTCTCTAAATTCGTCACTTGTATAACCACATTCATTTAAATCTGCAAAGGTTTCAGGTGGCCTTGATGTGCACCTACTTTTTACTCCTTGATCAGTGCCATGCAGTGCTCATTCTTCTACTGATATGGTGACCGAAGACCCCTCGAGCAAATGCTTTTGTCTTTCTTGATGTGGATTGGAAGGAAGAACCGTGGCATCCTCAACAATCATAATTGGTTGAGTGTCCATAGAGCGTCTTCGATTGGTCATGTCATTTCTTTTCTTCTCTCTAGTTTCTTCAAGGATTTCATTGGGTATCCGCTTCCTTGCTGATTTTCTTGCTCGATTGCATGAGTTTCCCATGACCACAATGATCAATGATATATATGGTTTCCTTTTCTAGCTCCACAATGGGAAACTACCTAGGGCTTGGTTTCTTTCTTGCTCAATTGTGTCTAGATACTCAAGATAGGGGTAATATTGGGAAGAATGTTGCCCTTGCTAGCTCCTCAATTTCAAGAAAAACAATGGTAGAGATGCTCCATGGTGCTCCTCAATGGGAAATTCCCCAAGCTTGGTAAATATCTTCAGCAATTGTGTCTACATACTCTTGAGCTATGGGGGAGATTGGGAAGAATACATTGCCTTTGCTAGCTCCTCAATTGCAAGAAAAACAATGGTAGAAATGTTGTATGGTGCTCCTCAATGAGAAATTCTCCAAACTTGGTTTCTTTCTTGCTCAATTGTGTCTACATACTCCACCACAGTGACCAAGTTAATGTTGCCTTTGCTAGCTCCTCAATTGCAAGGAAAACAATGGTGGAGATGCTCTATGTGGCTCCTTGCTCAATTAATGGATTCTTTCTTGCTCAATTCATTCTTTATTTCTTGCTCAATGTATACCATGCTCCAAGCAAAAATTAGAAACTTGTGGTGGATATGCTTGATTCACAAAACAATTTTGTGTGATAATATTGTGAAGAAGAAAATGTTCAAATACTATTATGTAACCTGAAATTGCGCGCAGATTGTCAAACCTGTGTGAAATGTGTTAGAATGTTTCTCGGATAGGGACTGCAATTGTTTATACTAAGAATAAACGTGCACGCGTTATGGTTAACAAAAACGAGGGTGCGTTTTGGATACATAAAATGCATGCACGTTTTACTCTAATAGAATTTTGGATCATTTAAGAAGGTAGTTGCATGGCTAAGGGGTCATTCAAGGTGATGGAGGAATTAACAAGCACTCCCTTAGTCTTTGCGCCTTAACATCCCCTGTTTCTTCAACCTAACCATATTGTTTTACAACTCTAGGGGTGTGTAATAAGGGGATACATGGGGATATGTGTGTGTGTGTGAGATAGGTTAGGGGGTGTTATTGGTAATGGGATGAAGATGATGAAGATGATCATGATGATCATGGCGATGTGATGATGATAATCAATGATCAAAGATCATGGTGATGATGATGATGGTGATGATGGTGGTGATGATGATGATGATGATGACGATGGTCATGATGATCATGACGATGTTGATGATGATGATCGATGATGATGATGATGAGGATGAGGATGATGACAATGATGTTGATGATGATGATGACGATGACGACGCTAGTGATTATGATGTTCATGATGTTGATGGTGATGATGATGATCATGTTGATGATGATGATGATGATGATGATGAAAGTGACGATGATGATGATGATGATGATGACGATGACGATGGTGATAACGATGTTGATGATGATGATGATGATGATGACGACAATGGTGATGATGATGTTCATGATGTTGATGATGATAATGAAGGTGATGATGATGATGATGATGGCGATGATGACAATGATGTTGATGATGATGATGATGATGATGACGATGGTAATGATGATGTTCATGATATTGATGATGATGATGATGATGATGATTATGATGATGATGATGAGGATGTGGTGATGATGATGTTCATGATATTGATGATGATGATGATGATCATGTTGATGATGATGATGATGATGATGATGAAGGTGGTGATGATGATGAGGATGATGAGGATGATGACAATGATGATGATGATGATGATGATGACAATGATGATGATGATGACGACGATGATGATGATGATGATGATGATGATGATGATGATCATGTTGATGATGATGATGATGATGAAGGTGACTATGATGATGATGATGGTGATGATGACGATGATGATGATGACGATGATGACGATGGTGATGATGATGATGATGATGATGGTGGTGGCGATGGTGATGGTGATGATGATGATCATGTTGTTGTTGTTGATGATGATGATGAAGGTGATGATGATGATGAGGATGACGACGATGATGATGATGACAACGATGGTGATGATGATGGTGATGGTGATGATCTTGTTGATGATGATGATGATGATGATGATGATCATGTTAATGATGATGATGATGAAGATGATGATTATGATGAGGATGATGATGATGAGGATGATGAGGATGATGATGATGACGACGATCGTGATGATGATGTTGTTGATGATGATGATGATGATGTTCATGATGATGAGGATGAGGATGGTGATGATGCTGATGGTGATGATGAGGATGAGGATGGTGATGATGGTGATGATGATGATGTTCATGATGATGAGGATGAGGATGGTGATGATGCTGATGGTGATGATGAGGATGAGGATGGTGATGATGGTGATGATGATGATGATGTTGATGTTGATGATGATGACGATAGTGATGATGACGATGGTGATGATGTTGTTGTTGATGATGATGATGATGTTTATGATGATGATGATGATGATGAGGATGGGGATGATGAAGTTGATGATGACGATGGTGGTGATGATGATGATGATGATGAAGGTGATGATGATGATGATGATGATGACGACGACGATGGTGATGATGATGATAATGATGTTGATGATGATGATGATGATGATGATCAAGGTGACAGTGATGATGATTATGATGATGATGCTGCTGCTGATGATGATGATGACGATGATGACATTGGTGATGATGATGTTCATCATGTTGATGGTGATGATGATGATCATGTTGTTGTTGATGATGATGATGATGATGATGATGATCCAGGTGATGATGATGATGATGGTGATGATGAGGATGAGGATGGTCATTATGGTGGTGATGATGATGATGATGATGACAACGACGATGGTGATGATGATGTTGATGATATTGATGTTGATGATGATGATGATGATGATGATGATGACGATGGTGATGATGATGTTGATGATGTTGATGGTGATGATGATGATCATGTTGATGATGATGATGATGATGATGAAGATGAAGATGATGAAGGTGATGATGATGATGATGATGGTGATGATGATGTTGATGATGATGAAGATGATGTTAACTAAAATGCACCCCATTTTCACTAGATAAAACATGCTCGCGTTTTGCTTATATAAAACACGAACGCGGTTTTCTTATATAAAACGCGCCCACATTTTGCTTTACTAAATCGTGCTCGCTTTGTGTTTAAATTCAAAAATCTATTCCCTCCAAATGATAAGGCCGAGCCTCCACCCATGCTTTCATGGAATTCTTATGCCTATGTGTATGCTTCGTACTTTGCTTCGGATTCAACATGCGTATGCCTTGGAGTATGATAAACCATGGATAATTCAGCATTATATCCAAATTTTCAATATGCTCGTGTTTATCGGTTCGTCTGATTATGCTACAGACCTCCATTTTTTATGAGATTTTAGAAACAGATATGATTTTTTTTGTAAATTCTAAATATGTAAATTTGAACCAGAATACATAATTATTTATATTTTTTTCTTATTTATCTTCTGTCATCACTCCTCAACTCAAAAAACACATTGGTAGTGTTTTGTCCATATCTCTTTCGTTTCTCAACCATTTAAAAAAAATTGTATGGTGCACTAAAGAACACCAACCTCTACATGCTATAAAAAAACCCATTTCCAAATAATTGCATTAAGACATTCAAACATTGCACCCACAATTGATGTACCATTTTCGAGGTTTGATCTCTTAGATAATTAAAAAAAAAATTAAAAAATTTATTTTTATTATTGGAAAAATAGTCGTACACTAGTCCTATATGTTCTCTATATGTACACCGGTTTTCGTAAGTTTATTCCATCATTTAGACACTCAGACGCTGCACGCACAAAAACATATACGTTATAATTTGTCCCAAAAATAAAAAGTGCCCGTTAAAAAAATATCTAACTTTAGATAGTTAACAGCATTTTCAATAGAAAAAAATTATATATTTGGAAAGGTCATTCAATTTCCTACATTTCTTGTTTTTTACTGATCGCAAGATTCGTTGTGTAAGTGTCTCAAAATATCCATGCAAGTTGATGGATGTCTGTTTTTTCAGTTTTGTATTGCATCTAACGCGCCAAAAGAGACCCTCAACTTCTTGCACACACCCGGAGACCTATTAATGATGGTTATATCCCCACTTAGTGAAAAAATACACATAGTAGAGGCTAAGTGTTGTGGTGGAAGACCTTTTTCATAATCCTAAGGCCCTTGGAAGCTTCCCTTAAGACCTATGTCCCAAGTTTCATCCTTTGATCACTTCCATATCCTAATAACTAATAATTTGGTGCTCAAAACCTCTAAAAGAGTGTCCATATCCTCACCAATAAGCTAAAGATAGGTGTTGTGTAGTGGTCTAAAGACTCATGCATAGCCATTTAGTCTTCAAACTTATAGTAAGGCCCAATGTTTTGAAGGGTTGTTGTGTTAGTTCTTCTTTTGTGATTAAGTGTAATGTTACACATCCTCTATACTAAGTTATAAGAGATTGGTTACTCTCAATATATATAATGTTACTTGTTATATGTAACTTTAGACATCTCCTCATACTAAGGTTGTATGGATCTTGCTACTCTAGATGCAATGAGAACAACTATAAAAAAAAAAAACTTATGGTAAGTGATTTGTATTTACCGTACGTGGAGAAACGCCAACTCCAAAGGTTATATGGACCTTGCTACTCTAGATACAATGAGAACAAATATAAAAGAAAAAAAAATTATGCTAAGTGATTTACGGCACTCGCCCAGATTTGTATTTACCGTAGGTGGAGAAACGCCAACTCGAAAGTTATTAGATCTTCGTGTGAATGCCTCGAGCTAGATCGAACCCTAGCTCGCTTGAATACCAATACCAACCCTTGATCGCTTGAATGCCCCAGGTTTAAAAAAGACGATTGAATCAGACTTGCCCGGACTTAGATTATGCAAATGCTTTATATTTGCCCAAGCCTCATAACTAGAGTAAGATCCATCCAATTTTGGCGCCGGTAGAAACTGGAGTAAGATCCTTTCCTTCACTGATTTGCTTCGTGAACAGACTTACCCTATCTTCAGATCACCTCCTCAGATCGATTTTCCCGGAACAAATTTGCCTCAGATCGATTTTCCCAGAACAAATTTGCCTCAGATCGATTTGGCCAGAACGGATTAGTCTCAGATCGATTTGCCTTATATATTATAAATGACAAAAGTAATTTTATATATAAAAAGAAACTATATGTACACAATACGTAAGATCGTTTCCTTGATTTGCTTTGTGAACAGACATAGCCTAGGTTAAGACATCACCATATTTTGTATAAATATGTTTTATTATAAACTTAAGATATGCTTTTATAAAACGTTGACCTGTTTAGTTTTTAATTTTAATTATATTAAATGTATGTAAAGTTTTATTAAATTTGGTATGTTGTCAATGGATCATTTTTGGTTGCATTGATCATCATAGGTGACGTGTTTTTATTTTCTGTGTTGCCAGGATTTTTTTTTAGTAACAGTGAGAGGGAAGTTGACAATTTTGTACGTTACGTCATTACATACATGGTAAGAGGATTCTCCTGTAGGTAAATAATAGAATACTCATCTTCTTATCAAGATGGTATGAGCATGTTCCAAGTGGACAAGTGTGAAAATATATGCAATATTCGGTTCTATCCTCTTCATTTTACTATATCTTCCGTTTACTTGACCAATTTTAATTTATTCGTTTCTCGTTGTTGGCTATATATATATTGCTTACTAGTAACTGAGGAATCGGCGAGGCCTTTCAATGGATCCTAGTGAAGTGGAGCCTGAGCATCTAGATAATGGCAGCAGTCGCCATATTGATGATATAAATCGTCTGGAAAAGATATTGTCCAATGCAGATAACCAGCCATGGATGAAGATGATGAGAGCTGCGGTGCTCTTGGAATCCAAGTTGTTGTGGAGAATTGCCCTGCCAGCAGTGGTGGTGTATCTGGTGAACTATATGATGAGCATGGCTACTCAAATCTTCTGTGGGCATCTAGGAAACCTGGAGCTTGCTGCTGCTAGTGTTGGGAACCTAGCGATCCAAGTCTTCGCTTATGGAGTCATGGTACATTCTAATTACTGTCTTCTTGTACTGTGAATTATAATCGATTTGAATGTTCAGTTTGCATGTGATCTTTTGGGTGAACTTCTGTAACATCACGTACCGCATTCAATATGAACGACACAGTACGCTAATATGAATGATGCAGTATGTGGGTTAGGTCAGACGTGCCTTTAATACTGTGTTATCGTGTTTGAATGGACACCACGCGAGATGGAACATAAATCAATCTGTTTATATGTGGTGTATGCATAAAAAAATTTAAAAAGAAAAAAAAGCTATAGTTTTTTTATATTCCAATAAATATATTGTTTTTATGTGCAAATCAGTCGCTAAAAGAGAGCCTTGAACGAATATTTTCTTAAAAAAAAATCAAGTCCCTCTAACACAGATCCAGCCAAAGGTATTCAAAACTGATACCAAAGCATTCCTCCAAAGATTTTTAACCAAAAAAACCATCAAAGCTATCCACAGTGATTCAAGATCAAACGAGAAAGGAGGTTGACCCCTTTAACCAAAAAAAACCAACAAAGGTATCTACCACTGATTCAAGATCAAATGAGAAAGGAGAAAGTTAAATCCCTTAACCAGAAAAAACCAACAAAGCTATTCACCAATGATTCAAGGTCAAATGAGAAAGGAGGTTAGGAGGTTAACCCCCTTAACCAGAAAAAAAACCAACAAAGCTATTTACCAGTGATTCAAGATTAAATGAGAAAGGAGGTTGACCCCTCAAGATAAGTCATCTTCAATTTACTCTTCATAGAATAATATACCTTTAGTTAAGTCTAGCTTTCCTTGGGTGAAGATCTTTGTCAGAATTACAAGCCTTTTAGATGGGTAAAAAGACACAATAAAGTAAAAGGTACAATTAACTTTTTAATTTTATAAGATCTTTGTCAGAATTACAAGCCTTTTAGATGGGTAAAAAGACACAATAAAGTAAAAGGTACAATTAACTTTTTAATTTTATAATGTACTAGTGAAAACTTAATTTAGGAGTTTAAAGATAAAAACATGTTTATATCTTTTTACATATATAGGGTGCAAGCTTAAGTGTTTTCAGTGCTACAAGCTGTGAAAATAAGGTTTTCCATCAAATATATAGATAGAATCAATTTTTTTTATAGAATTTTATTTATGTGATGGAAAAACATTAGTAAATTATTAGTTAAAATAATAGGAATGTCAATATTGTTGCAAATATTTTTAAGTTTTAATTTCTTTACAACATAAATTTTTTATTTTTAAGTTTTGTTTGGTTCACTTTCTTATATATTTTAATTTTCTCTTATCCTCTTTTTCTTTTATTACACCCCTACTTCTACTTAAATTTAAATGTAATATTACTTATACTATTATCACTATCATGTAGGTTGACCTCTTCTTCTCTTGTCTAATGATTTAACCAAAGCTTCTTTAAATAAGTTGTTTTTTACTAGAGTATGAAGCAATCTTAGAAAGTAGCTTGTCTCTCATGTTTTTTTTCCATGTTCTCAATAGTGGAGAGACTTATTTCCATCATGAAGATATGATAACGTGTATTGGATTTATTCATTTTTTAAGTTTCTTTATAGGACAACAAGACTTACAAAAGTCTCACCCCTACTTCTACTTAAATTTAAATGTAATATTACTTATACTATTATCACTATTATGTAGGTTGACCTCTTCTTCTCTTGTCTAATGATTTAACCAAAGCTTCTTTAAATAAGTTGTTTTTTTACTAGAGTATGAAGCAATCTTAACCAAAGCTTCTTTAAATAAGTTGTTTTTTACTAGAGTATCAAGCAATCTTAGAAGCAATCTTACTAGAAGTAATAGTATAATGTAATATTACTTATACTATTGTCACTATTATGTAGGCTGACCTCTTCTTCTCTTGTCTAATGATTTAACCAAAGCTTCTTTAAATAAGTTGTTTTTTTACTAGAGTATGAAGCAATCTTAACCAAAGCTTCTTTAAATAAGTTGTTTTTTTACTAGAGTATGAAGCAATCTTAACCAAAGCTTCTTTAAATAAGTTGTTTTTTACTAGAGTATGATTTTTACTAGAGTATGAAGCAATCTTAGAAAGTAGCTTGTCTCACATGTTTTTTATTCCATGTTCTCAATAGTTCCATGTTTTTTATTCCATGTTCTCAATAGTTCCATGTTCTCAATAGTGGAGAGACTTATTTCCATCATGAAGATATGATAACGTGTATTGGATTTATTCATTTTTTAAGTTTCTTTATACGAAAACAAACTGACAAAAGTCTCAAAAAAAAATTTCTTATCCCAAATCTATAATTCTACACAATAAGTATATCATTTTTCAGGTTTAAAAAAAAGATTGACAAAAATCTCACAATTTTTTTTATTATCCCAGATCTATAATTCTACACAATAAGTTTTCAATCTTCCGATAATAATATAATCATTTTCTCAATAATATAAAATTTATACCATTTCATCTAAAATAAAAGATAAAACCTTAAAGTATAATATATATTTACTTATAAACCACATCGATATCATCTATCTTATATATACCAATTAAACTTAAAATATAATATATATTTACTTATAAACCACATCTATATCTTGTCTCTTATATATACCAATTACAATGATGTACAGTCTCATCACAATACATAAGACGAGACAGGATATATGTAAATTGTTATGTAAATTGTTCTATGTAGACATCTTACATTTTTAATCTCGCTATATCAATTTTTATCAATTTTTATTTATTTTATCAATTTTTATTAATCTCGCTATATCAATTTTTATCAATTTTTATTTATTTACAATTTTTATTTATTTACGCGACGATTCCGATAATCTCCGGATAATCTCCATCAACAATGTCCACAATGTCCAGTCCGCCATTACTTCGATAATCTCCATCGTCTCCATCCATCGTTGATGTCCAGTCAGTCCGCAGCCATTACTGTCCAGTCCGCCATTACTTCGATAATCTCCATTACTTCGATAATCTCCATCGTCTCCATCCATCGTTGATGTCCAGTCAGTCCGCAGCCATTACTGCTTAGCCATTACTGCTTACGGTCAAGCGGTGCACTCCGCCATCAACTGTATAATGTGAGAGAGCTTCCTGTATCGATAATGTGAGAGCTTCCTGTATCGCAAAGGGGGTTTTCGGCATTGAAGAGCGCTGTATAATGTGAGAGCTTCCTGTATCGATAATGTGAGAGCTTCCTGTATCGCAAAGGGGGTTTTCGGCATTGAAGAGCGAAGAGGAAGAAAAGCATCCAAGAAGAACGAATACATAGTTGTGGATCTTGAAAGGCGCAGACCAATCCAACCCGAAACTGCCACTGTTCTGCATATTAGTGCAGGTGGACATGAGAGGATCGGCGAGGAGAATGATATGGTTGTCATAATCTATGTTAGTGATCTGGTACGAGCCCGAGTGTGTGGTTAACGTGAGCTTCTGGTTCACGCATCGGACATAGGTCTGGAACCTCGGGGCTCCACAGCCCGGCCCTGTACCAAAAGGGTATTTTACTGGGAAGCTTCCACATAGGTCTCTGCAAGCAGCACCCTCAGTTCTTTGAGCGAAATTAAAACACGAAATCACAATCAAAACTGCGTAGATGAAGATCTTTCGATCCATTTTCTTGATTGTCTTGTTCAGCAAGAAGATTATCGATCTGCACTCAGAGATATAGTTGTCGACATCAATATATTCAACTTCAATCTTGATCCATACATCGAAGAGCTTGATGAGTACTTACCCTGGCTGAGTGATTTGTCCACAATCTTTAATCCTTGAACTGCTGATAGAACTGTTGCATGCAGATAAAGAATTAGATTAGCCTTCATTATCATTGAAATCCATAATCAATTAGTAGAAGATGGTCTGTATTGTATTTATTTGCCAAGTATAGCACTATTTTTAGGAATTGGATTTTGGAAAGGAGTAAGACCTGAGATGCAAGGAGTGAGGACACCATCTCCAATCACCATGGAGGTACCAAGAAGGGCTAGTATAAGTAAAATTGTCTTAGCTACATTACTTTTTTCTAAAGCTTCTTTTATCCTCATAGCCCTTTTGAGCTCTTTGCTGGGTATTGCAAGCTTATATGTTGAAAGCTCTGTGTCCTCTGCTTGTTGATTTGGGACAACGCTCACTTTTGCATGGCGGCATATCAGAGAATAAAGTGCAAACGTCCCACCTGCCATCCACTTAATTTTAATCAGTCTCCACAATATCTGATAAACCCAAAACACAAGGCAAAATGTAAGAAAATTTTGGAATAAAATTAAACACATACCATCGCCATTATCATTGGCCCAAAGCACAATGAACACATATTTGACAAGAGGCAAAAGCGTGAGCGAGTAAATTATGAGAGACAGAGCACCAAGAACATCATCTGGATGACGGATTCCATCTGTAAAAGTGCTAGCAAACATGGAGGCCATTGTGAGCAGATTCTGCAAAGAAAAAGAAAAAAACAGAACAATCACTCCCAGATTAAACGAAGTAAACACCACCATGAATTTTTGCAGTTTCAATTAACATTAATTTCAATACGGACCAACCTAACAAATTTCTTAAACTCACAAATTCAAATTCATGAAGAAGAAAAACGTTCTATAAAGTCCTAATGAGCCGAAATTCAAAGCTCCAAGCCTTGCAATACAATATGCAAATGATTATTAATACTAACCCAACCATGACGAGCCATTCCTGAAACTCTACTGGACTCCAAATCTAAGGAATCAATCAGCTTGATCCTTTGGCCATGAGAGTTCGCCTGCAGCTTGTTTCCTTCTTCGTTCTAAACTCCAACCATCGCCTCTGTTTCTTTGGAGGCCATCTCTGGTAGCTCTATGTTTTCTTCTTCCATGGAAGCCATCTCTGGTAGCTCCGTATTTTCTTCTTCCGTGGAGGCCATCTGTGGTCCCTCCACATCTCAAGGCACTGTGAGCGCTACTCCAAATTGGGCTAAATGTAGAAAGAAAGAGAGCAAGAATAAGCGCAGAGCTGCCTGTGGCGGCCATGGCGTTGTAGTGGTAAGTTTGAATGTGGATCTGAGATCTCTTTGAATGAAATTAAAACACGAAATCACAATCAAAACTGCATAGATGAAGATCTTTCGATCCATTTTCTTGATCGTCTTGTTCAGCAAGAAGATTATCGATCTGCACTCAGAGATATAGTTGTCGACATCAATATATTCAACTTCAATCTTGATCCTTTTCGGCGTCCATGCCTTTATTCTTCCACCCTAAAGAAAAAGACATAAAACAGAGGGCATGTCTGCGTCTACATCTTAATGCACCTGTGTCAAGGGGGCTGCATGCAGGTATGGTTTTTGTGCCATCTGGGGCGCATGCAGGTAGGATTAGCGTTCCATCTGGGCAGCACGCAGTATGGACAAGTATGGACACGCGTAGGGATGTTGGAATTTAGGGATCACTTTGGAATGTGATGGTATGATAATTTTTTTTTTTATAGCAGATTGGTAGCCTGGCTTTTCTTTGATTGGCCCTTCCTTGAATCGACATGCCTCGCCTTCGTCCCCTCCCTTCCCTGTTGATTGATCAAAGAAATAAAACCCTTGCTCAGTCCCTAGTTGATATAATGGCAAAGCAGAATGACCCCATAGAGAAATAGGTCGGCGAAAAAAGAGAGAAGCATGCCCTCCATGGAGGAGACCAATCTATGCATCCAAGGACTTTTATCAGCTGCCCTAAAAGTTATTTC
>LPNX010816293.1:296261-301298 GCA_001517045.1 Pseudotsuga menziesii | reverse complement strand
AAATGATTAGGAGCGAGAAAGTTAACAAAACCACTCTGAAACTGTATTCATATTCTTTCAAATATAGATATAACTTCATGAAGGAATTCATTACGCCTGCAACATGGTTATCACACCAAAAATTAATTTCCATAGCATTTCTACTAAAACAATAAGTACAAGAGCTCTGGCATTACACTGCTTTAAAGTTTAATGTACATTAAAAATGTAGTACCAACAAGAAAGATACGGAAGTCGATGATAACATGATATGCCACTCTCCTAGCTAATAAGGCTAGTTATATAACATAAAGTGCCAGAACTCTAACTGTAAGACTCCCTAGAGCCTGGTTGAATCAGGTGGCACCTGTTCATGTTAATATTTTTTCTATTAGGGTGTTGCATTTTAGGGATATTATTGTGTTGACAGGTATTTTATGGATTCTTCTAGGGAACTATAATATTCATAAAGCTTAAATTTATGAATTCGATCCTAAACATAGATATGATAAATTGTAAAATCGGAGATCTCATAAGTAGTTGTTATGAATTTGGAAGACATTTTTTATTAAAAAAATTATGAGAAAACTTAAATTTTGTCACAAAGTTAACTTTTTCAACTATCAATATGAAAATGTTAAAACTTAAAAAAGATTTAATCCCTCTTCATCAAAATTTAAAATAAATATACCCAAAAATTTGTTTATTCTTTAAAAAAAATAGAGTATTAATCAAAATGGTTTCATTCCACACACCCCCTGTTACTCAAACATAGATGTTAGAGTGATAATCACCTGTATTACATTGATCCAAAGGTGTCATATGACTTACTAAGGAGGACTAGTATATTAGAAAATGTAATTGTGATAGCTGCCAACTCCTCCTCCTCCCTAAGTGCCATGTTTTTTTGTTATTTCTTTTTTGAACTAAAGGACATCTCATATTAGAAAAAATGGAAGCTAATAAATTATTTTAACAAAAACCAGAGTCTAACAAAAACTGGTTATGATTATGGATAATCGAAAATCTGCCAAATGTTATGGATTTCTTCGTTTCAATATCACAGACGCCAAGCTAAGGGACTGCCAAATGTTATGGATTTCTTCTTCCAGTACCACCACTGGGGGAGTAGCATGCATAAACATCTTTTCTTTTGTTGCTAGGCACGTGATTGATTGATGATCTCTTGATGGTACTGAGATGGCCGTGTTGCAAGCTATCTCGAGAAAAGGAAAAGTCTCTCGGCTTTGTTGCATGGGAATGATGGGGAATTTTGTTTTTGTATTTTTTTAATTGTGATGTTTTTGAATGGGAGTGAGGGGGAATTTCTCGCACAAATAACCATAATTTGGAGAGAAGAATAATTTTCACATGATTACTTTTGAAATGTGGATAATGTAATGGTCAATTATGTGAAGAATATAATGTCTTTAAAATATTGTATCAAAACTTCAAATTGTCTTTCTTGTTGTATATGTCTACATCTCCTTGCTGAACTTGCAACAGGGCGTTCTTTTATTGCACCCCTAGGTACAATTGCTAGTTATTTTTAATCTTAATTTTGATAATCTCTTTTTTGTTTTTGAACAGTGGGGAATGGGAAGCGCATTGGAAACCCTATGCGGGCAGGCCTATGGAGCAGAGAACTACAATATGCTCGGCATTTACCTGCAGCGATCGACCATCCTTTTAATGTTAACAGCAATACCTCTCACACTAATCTACGTCTTCTCCAAGTCCATATTGTTGCTCATGCGGGAGTCGGAGGAAATAGCCTCTGCATCCACTATATTTGTCTACGGCCTAATTCCACAGTTGTACGCGTATGCTGCCAATTTTCCGATCCAGAAGTTCCTGCAAGCCCAAAGCATCGTCATGCCCAGCGCCTTCATATATGTCTGCACGATATTCATCCACCTGTTTCTGAGTTGGGTGGCCATTTACAAGCTCGGCTGGGGGATTTTCGGGGCATCGATTGTACTGAGCTTATCCTCGTGGATCGTCGTCATTGCCGAGTTTGTGTATATCCTTAAAACCCCAAAATGCAAGCACACATGGACAGGGTTATCTCTTCAGGCCTTCTCGGGCTTGCCCTCATTCTTGAAGCTTTCTGTCGCTTCCGCCATCATGTTATGGTCAGCTTGGCTCTCTATCCCCCATCATTTATTTGTATCATGCCATTGCTCACATTTCTTGATTTTCTTGATTTAGGTTTATGAATTATGCCAATTGTATCATGCCAGTACTGACATTTCTTGATTTTCTTGATTTAGGTTTATGAATTATGCCAATTTTAGCATTTACCATGCCATTGCTAACATTTCTTGATTTTCTTGATTTAGGTTTATGAATTATGCCAATTTTAGCATTTCTTGATTTGGGTTTATGAAGTATGACATTTTTAGCATTTCTTAATTTTCTTGATTTCGCCTTTTTAATCCACTTTTCGCTGATTGACTAGTTTTTTGTGACATTAGTTTGGAAATCTGGTATACCCAGATATTGGTTCTCTTAGCTGGTCTTTTGGAAAATGTAGAAATCGCATTAGATGCACTATCTATATGGTACACTTCCTCTCTTTATATTTCATTTTTATTTATTTAAAAGAGGTGTCTTTTTATCAAATTGGGTGTAGATGAAACTAAGATAATGATTCATTGAGGTTTTTAATTTCAGAAAACTTTGTAGTTATATCATTTTCTTTATAATAAAAAAACTTTTTTTTTTTGGTGTCAGTTTGTCAGTTTCGATATTGACGTTCATGGTCTCATCTGGATTCAACGCGGCAGCAAGGTTAGTAGTTTGCATTATTCAATGAAGTGTTTTCTGTTAAAATAATTTTGTTGTTGAATACATTTTTTCTATATTTTGTGTCCAGTGTTAGAGTAAGTAATGAGCTTGGCGCAGGAAACCCTAAAGCAGCAGCATTTTCAGTGAAAATAGTGACCATGATCTCTCTCAGCATATCGATTATTTTCGCCATTGTTATTCTCTTGCTGCGAAACATCATTGGTTCCGCATTTACAAATGGGGAGGAAGTATCTCATGCAGTGGCAGAACTTTGTCCTTTTCTGGCTATGTCAGTGGTTTTGGATGGTGTACAACCAGTGCTTTCAGGTAACTCACTTCTTAATATGGATTCAGATTAGAGAAATTATGAAATTGATGGTCATCTCTGATGAATGTTTCTGTTTGTGTATTTCTATGTAGGTGTGGCTGTTGGTTGTGGATGGCAAGCTCTTGTGGCTTATATCAATGTGGGTTGTTACTATATTATTGGTCTACCTTTAGGTTGGGTATTAGGTTTCAAACTTGGATTCGGAGTAAAGGTCAGTTTATTATACGTATATATATTTCAAATTTGGATTTGAAGTGAAGTTAAGTTTATTATATATATACATATATTGTATTTTAATTATCTTTTTATATATTAATTTTAATAATATCTTATAATTAAAAAATAAATATATAATTTTTTTTAAATAGTAAATTAAAAAATTTTAATTTTAAATATAAATCATATAAATATTACATGTTTTTTATTAACCATTTCAAATAAGGTCATACAATTATTATAATTCATATTTTACATAGTTAAGAGTTACATGTAAAGAAAGTTAATACATATGTCAACTTGGCTGCAAATGGCTACGGTGACAAGGATGGAAGATGTGCACTTAGAGTACTTAGGAAGATAAACAAAGAACAAATTTTCAAGCTGAAATTAAACTGTGGAGTTGGACTAACACTAAGGTTGAACTATTATCATTTTGGTGTTTGGTCAATTTTGTTGCTACCTTGGGTATTGATTCTTAAATATTTCTGGAGACTTTATGGTAATAATGAATTCAAAAAAAAGATGTGAATTCTTCACCTCATTTCTCTTATGATTTGGGAATTGAACACATATTTAGGGAACAAAATTTGATTGTAGACTCTTTGAAAGGAGGCATGGATTCTGGAGGAGGGTTTCCTCTTATGGGAGGAGGCATGGATTCTAGAGGAAGGTTTCCTCTTATGGGAGGAAGTCATACATAGATCACAATGTGTGCAAGAAGTTGAGGTCTCTTTTGGCACGTTAGATGCAATACAAAACTGAAAAAACAGACATCCATCAACTTGCATGGATATTTTGAGACACTTACACAATGAATCTTGCCATTAGTAAAAAACAAGAAATGTAGGAAATTGAATGACCTTTCCAAATATTTAATTTTTTTCTATTGAAAATGCTGTTAACTATCTAAAGTTAGACATTTTTTAACAGACACTTTTTACATTTGGGACAAATTATAAGGTATATGTTTTTGTGGGTGCAGCGTCTGAGTGTCTAAATGATGGAATAAACTTACGAAAACTGGTATACATATGAAGAACATATAGGACTCGTGCACGACTACTTTTCCAATAATAAAAATAATATTTTTTTTTTTAATTATCTAAGAGATCAAACCTCGAAAACGGTTACGTTAATAGTGGGTGCAGTGTTTGAATTTCTTAATGAAATTATTTGGAAATGGGTTTTTTATAGCATGTAGAGGTTGGTGTTCTTTAGTGCACCATACAATTTTTTTTAAATGGTTGAGGAACAAAAGAGATATGGATGAAACACTAACAGTGTGTTTTTTGAGTTGAGGAGTGATGACAGAAGATAAATAAAAAAAATAGAAAAAATTATGTATTCTTGTTAAAATTTGCATATTTAGAATCTGCAAAAAAAACCATATCTATTTCTAAAATCTCATTAAAAATGGAGGTGTGCAGCATAATCAGACAAACTGCTAAACACGAGCATATCAAAAATTTGGATATAATGCTAAATTAGCCATGGTTTATCATACTCCAAGGCATAGGCATGTTGAATCCAAAGCAAAGTACAAAGCAGACACATAGCCATAAGAATTCCATGAAAGCATGGGTGGAGGCTCAGCCTTATAGTTTGGAGGGAATAAATTTTTGAATTTAAACAACACGCGAGCGCGATTTAGTAAAGAAAAATGCGAGCGCATTTTATATAAGCAAAACATGTGCGCGTTTTATATAATAAAAACGTGAGCA
>LPNX010816293.1:206261-291261 GCA_001517045.1 Pseudotsuga menziesii | reverse complement strand
CCGCCAAGACATATTTTTGGGCCTTTATTGGTCGGTTGCCACGTCGTGACATGAAGCTAGTTGATGCAGTAAAGGGACTAGTGCAGAGTTTTTGGCATGATCACACAAGGCCTTCTTCAAACCAGAAGGATGTACTAAAACTGAGAAGGGGTTCACAGGACCGTAAACCACATATTAAGCATCTTCTTGATATAACACAGAGAGAACTATACGAGTAATTTAGGAATGAACATAGACAATTGAATTTGGGGAAAAGATATTTTGAGAAATGTAAGCCCTGGTATGTTAGAATAAATACTCTTTGTAACACTTGTTGTTGTAGATACCATGTAGAATATGAATATTAATATGAATCATTTTTGTACATTCGTCATGTGTTGCATACTAACCATGTGCAGGATTGCTCCTTGACAATACCATCGACCTCATCAAGAGAATTCATTCATAGTATCATGTGCAATAGGCCTGAGGGGCAAACTTACTATGCAAAATCCTGTTTGGATGGAACTTGCTCCAACTGTGTTGGAATGGCATTATTGAGCCAATGTATGCAGGAGACTAGAGACAATGAATTTGGGAATATGGTTACAGACATGAAAAGTTTCAAATATATCAGCTATGAAATAGTCCCAGTGAAAGAAAGAAAAAAATACAATTGGTGACATCTCAGGTACATGCATTTATCTATAAATTTATGTTTGAACAGTTGCATTTCATTCCTTACTTACAAAAAAAACCTGATATTGAGATCATTTTGTGTCAGTAGGTACAAGTTAGTGTCTTCATCAAGGAATTTATTGAAAAGACACATCAATATGTTCAGCATGTCCACTTGGCACGACGGCAGGATGAGAAGTTTAGAATATGCAGAGATACATTTCCTCGTGGTACTATACTTTCAGTTGTATATTTTATCAAGAAATACACTCTACAACTTCAAAATGAGATCCAAAGTCAGTATTATCACTCTCAGTAGGTTTCCTTGATGGTGCATATCACATATAGGCATGGCCCAAATAGCAGTGAAGAGCAAAGAGAAATTATAAAGGAATATCACTTCTACATAAGTGATGATAGGTGCCATGACTTCCACTATGTATGTCATTGCTTCATCACATTCTATGATTATTTGAAGGGTAGGAACATACCGATGGATCGACACTGGATTTGGTCTGATGGATGTGCTGGTCAGTTTAAAAATGCACGCATATTTCAATGGTTGTGTTCATTGCATAAAAACTACAAAGTTCCACATATGTGGAACTATTTTGAGACTGGGCATGGTAAAGGAGAGCATGATGGAGCTGGAGCATGTGTCAAAACAACCCTACAAAGAGAGGAATTGAAATTATCTACAATATCTACTATTCGAAATGCTCAATCTATAGTCAAGTGGTGCATGTTAGTAATGGGAGAGGAATCATCTATGCGAGTAGAATCCACAAGAAAGAGACACGTGGAGATATTTTTTTGGGAGGTGGTAGACATACATCATTCACATGCATGGGAATGCAAGACTGTTCCTAGGACTCGTGGCTTTCATTCGGTTCGAAGCTTTGATAACCCAGTATTTGAAATTTGGACTAGAAAACTCGCTTGTTTTTGCCCGCCTTGTTGTTATGGTGACTAGGATGTGTGTGAATCATTGGATTGGGTTGATGGATGGGATTGCATATCACTTCCACTTGATCAACGTGCAATTGTTGAGTTAACTCCATTGGAAGAAGACCAATTGTCTATTTCTATAGATTTTGATTATGTATCAGACCTTGTACAACCTGGTATGATGCATTTCCTTAACATTTTTTTGTAAAATTTACGTAGTGTTGAAACTCACATTAAGGTCCTTGTATCACACGAAAAATATTTGATCATATACCTACAATCATACTGTGCAGGACACATATACGCAGTGGTTTCCTCAAAAGATAGTGAATGGGGTGGTGATTACTGGTTGGCACGTTGTATAGAGGGAAAGAAAACCCTCATTATGTCCATGACTGATCGTGAAAAAAACCACTTCCCCATTGGGTCTATGGTTGTTAAAGGTGAATACCTTACACATGACAACAATGCAAGAAATAAGGGTGGATATGTTTAAAGAGATTACAAACCATGTGCAAGTGTGTATCACTTTACCAACTTAATTATTGATACAAACCTCCAGGTATGAACAATGCCTAGCCGAAATTCATCGAAGGTATGCTACTTCTTACCAGATATAGAGCACGAGAGACTAATGGAGACCACCATTATAAGAGATGATCTGGAGGGCTTGGTTGCATGATAATAGGTAGGATCTAGCATGATGAGGTATGTATCATAGTTTTAATTTTTCCATGCATGTTTCTTATGAATATGTCAATTTCGTGTTCTTGATATGCGAAATGTTCCATAATGTTGTTTATAAATATGCCAAAAGTTCTCTTGTATGTCAAGTTAATGAACATGCCAATTTTTACATATGATCAATAAACCCTATATATCAATCATATGAACATTTCAAGATCTCATTCACATGATATACATAACATTAGAATACATACATGTACCTCTATAGGTCATACCTATCAAAGTTCTTTGTAGGCTCTCTTACAGGACTAAAACCCTAATTTTTCAAGTAGGTAATATTGTCAATGTTTTCAGCCGATATATACAACTAGGATGATGGAAACAAGATGCCACAACGATAAAATTATGTTTTAAGGCTTGTATAATTTCCTTCTTGACAACTCACCTCTTATCCCCGCATGTCCATTGCCAAAGGGGTAGTGCCTAGTAGTGTTGGAATTTCATCTCATTTTTTTTTATTGAGAAGTTTAATTTCTACTTAAAAGATAATAAGAGATTTACTTAACTTTTTTTTTAGTTGATTATGTTTTTTTGAACATTGAAAGTGGCAGAAAATAACCTACTAATATTGACACAAACAACTCAAAAGTAACGTGCTTCAACGTTATGCATATGAAGTATTCAAAAGTAACATGTGCTAGCATTATGCATGTGAAGTAGGTCAACATCATGCATGTGAAGATATTAAGTGATAAACTTAATAAACAAACAAAATTTGGAAGCTCTCATGCTTTCGAAAGGTTAATGTTTCATGTAATGCATAATAGAAAATTTTGGGAGGTTGACATGTTGGGTCATTGGTGTAATTTAAATTGTGATATTTTAATTTTCAATTAAAAGATATGATTTTATTAAGGAGTTTAATTTCCAATTAAAAGATAACAATAAACTCATTTACTCATGTTTCTCATTGATCATGTATTATAAAAAATCCTGAAACAAAACAACATAGTAGCAATGACAGAGACAACTCAAAAGTAACATATGTCTACATTATACATCTAATTAAGTTGTTGATGCACGAAAAGCCACAGACGGTGGGGATGCAGTTGGAAATGCCATATTTCCCTTGCACAAACATGCTGGCAGAAGTTGATGGAATAAAAAATTGCGGCTCCGTGATGTTTTTTGCGCACCGGTGTAATGTCCTCGACCCTCTGACCGGGGAAGAGGACGCTACTAACACCAAAGAAACGGGAAAACAACCCCCATGAACATGAACAGGGATACATGCTGATATTAAAATTTTTAACATAATACATACTAAGATGCATATAACATACAAGGATACATAGTTACTCAACATTCAGCAGAAGCAAACATATACATTCCAGCATTCAACATGTTCATCATTTCTCATGAAATAGTAGATATAATTGCAGAGCTGGAATAGTTAGGAGTACTTATCTTTTAATGAAGAACTCACCCCGCAACCAACTACGTCGCTGCAACATTCCACCCAACCATAGGCCAACGTGCTCATCAATCTCTCAGCAACACTGCCACCCCCGAGCTGGGCATGATTCCTCAAGGAATAAGGGTCAATGCAGGCTTACACATAGCCAGGGTACACAAATCATCCAAACCCACACAATAGAGTTCACCAGGCCGTTAAGGAGCTAGGAAAGGCTAATGCTAAGCTGGTGGCCCCAAACACTAGTTTCTTAAGCATACCCAGCCTCTAATCCCACTCTCAACAGTTCAAAGACCAACCACTGCATGCTGCAGCAAAACAATCCATTCACAGCTCTATGAAGAAGGAAAATAAAATCGGGCGACAATCCCAAACAAAAGGTGAACACGGCTCAAATCCACAAGACAACTCAGATTTGTTCTTGGCCCTAGCATGGCCAAAAAAAACTCAGCAACAACCCAAAACCAGGGTACATCAACAACCCAAACTCACAATGAAAACTATGGCAACCTTACACAGTCCAAAAATAGGGGCAAAAGTAGAACTCCCAGCATAGACATGGGAGGACTCAACCAACAGACGTGGAAATCAACGACCATCCAACATATAAAATCCCACAGCACACAGCTCCTCAACGCAGACGCTGAAGAAAGTTACACAAACAAGAATGGGGAAAGAACTGATTATCCATCAATCTGTGTGTGAGGGGAAAGGATGTGACCAACAAATATGGAAAACAACAGTCCATCATCAACAAAAGAAACCCACAACGATTCTTCACAGTCCGGCAATGGTGGAGGCAAAAACACTGACTCCATGCATGAGGAAGGTTAACCGGCCTCCTCCTGCACGTCCCTGCGTGAGAGTGAACCCCCAAATGGATAGAATGACAGTGGTGGTTTGATTTCCAACATGAGGTCAATCTGCTGGTGGAGTGTGCATGTGGGCAAGGACTGACAGTCTTGCCACACTCCACTCCCAGCCATAACTGCCTCAACTACTCAACAAAACATTAAAGTGATAGTTGGATAAGACAAGGAAAGATGGGCAAATCAAACAGGGTGGTGACACATGGATTTCCTCCCATTGTCCAAGGTTCATCATCCCCCCCCCCTTATCCTTTGGAATCATGCCCTTTTCATTTTAACGTTGCACCGTCGTAGCTGGCTATAGGTTTAGTTTAATTGATGTGCGTATTTACATGATGCCAAACTATAATGTGTCGGATAGCACGATATACCATCGGTAACTATCCCTATTGCCGAAACATACACAACCGAATCGATGGTGGGGATTTTTCCTTTAGCTCCTCTCCACGATTAATTACATTATATACATCATGCAAACGAGGTCAAAACCAGAGTGTTACATTCCCCTCCCCCTTGGAATAACACCGTCCTCGGTGTTCCAATACATAGGAATACATATACAATTTGCACATCCAAAATTTCAAAATTTTGCAGATCTGTCCCATGTTCAATTATTTACTTTGAACGTTTAGGACCAAGCCCCTCGGCTTCCACAAACTTCTCCTGCTGGTTCTCAGCTTTCAGCTTATCCCGAAGTCTAGGAACTTTGCAGCTGTTTCCCTCTTCATGCTCCCTCATTGGGCAGTCTCGACGTAAATGATGTCCTCCGCATCCCCAACATTTCACTGGCTGCTTCATCCTTACCTGCTCAATTTCCTTTGAGTCTTAATGCCTAGGCCATTTCTTAATGGGTTGCTTGGACGAATGTCCCATCACTGATCCACCTTCCTTTCCTTTGCCGTTTGCTCCCAGAAGGCTTTTCACCTCCCTTTGCAAACCAATAGAGTCTTTTCTGTGTCTTGAGCATCTCTCCAAGATTTTCTTGGGTCTTGGCAATCATTTGAAGGAGACTTCCAGCCAAGTCCAACAACTTTTGATCTGCTGCCATGATCAATGTGCACCACCGGGTTTCACTTTCCTCACCTGTGAAATGCACCATTGAAATTCTGTCAGACCAAGCATAATATAGACATTGAAATCAGTCAGTTAATTACCCAATTAGCATGATAGTCCAAGTCTCATCAAGGAGACTTTCATATTTTTCATGCCTTTCCAACAAGCACACGAGCTCATTCATGTCCATTCTTGGGCAGGGAGTTAACCATTCCAGCATTCACAAATTACTTTAAGCAAGTACACACATTCCATTTTCAGTCATACATGTATTCAACAATCTTTTGTTTTCACAATGCATAAATCTCTCTCTCTCTCTCTCTCTCTCTCAATATATATATATATATATATATATATATATATATATATATAATTAAAAGGGAAAGAGAGAGAAACAAGAGCTTTTCCCCTCTTTGTTCTGTTCCATCGTGGAACCCACACCACCGCTGTAGCTTTTCATGCTCTCAGCCTCTTTCACTTCACTGTGAATGCTGGACCAATCCCTCTTGGTCATGACATTTAGTGTCTCTAGTTTATTTCAGACCTGTTAACCATGGAGTCTCTCCACATGGTTTGTCTCGGATTCTAGGACCTCCATAGTCTTACTAGCACCTTTTTCATTACCACTCATTTTGAGCTCTCTAGAGTAGTCACATATCCACATGCACCCCTAGGATGCTCTCATAGTCCTCGCTCCCAGCGATACCTATATCCAAACATTGAGTAGATTCACATGTTTAGTTTATTCTCATCAATTTTATCTCTAGAACAAGAGCTTAAAACATCATAACCAATTCATATACACATGTACATTCATAAGCAAAATAATCCAATACTTATATGTATTGTGCGTTTCCTCGTTGGTCCATAGGATCCTACTTCGCTTTGCAAGCCTTGGGATCGCCTATGGACTTGGATTTTAGGTCAGCACACAGGCTGCTCCACAACATCAAATAATTCATGTCCATCCAGTACACCCTCATGTCGGCTGGGCTTGGAACTTTACCACAACCATTTCCAGGTCTAGGATCTACTATGGATCCCCAGGCATATAATAGCCCAACATACACTTATATCAACAATAATACATACACTTATATCAACAACACACTTATACCAACGTACACTTATACCAACGTACACTTATACCAGCATACACTTATATCAACATACACTTATATCAATAATAACCCTTACTCCACAACCCCTCACAACAACCGTTTTCCTTTTCTCTTTAGGGTGCAACACCCAACTGCATCTATTTAGCCTGTCAATACAAGCAATATAAGGAAACTCATTGGTGTTATTGCTCTAAAATTGTAATCACATTTCATATCATTCATTATCAAGTATTGATACACCAGGAGTGTGTCCACTCTCTAGGGTGTAGTCAATATTGAAAACACTTTCATGACTTGACATCAGAAAAGTGTGCACCCTTTCCCGGTGTGTGCCATGTAGGCCCTACTCATACTCAAGCAATCGGTCATAATGGAAATAAAATCAAAACATGTTCTGCATATTGAGTTTAACAACTTGACATGCGTATTCTTAGCTAGGGTCATAGAACACTTATCCATTTGCCGACGCAACATTCCTTCATTAAGGAGGAATGGGGCTCCCTTCTCTGAGTTGACAGTCCCTCGGTTAGCCATCCCAACTCCTTTTACATTTCATATCCACACATGTCTTACTGAAATAATCTATACCATCTCACTCATATTGCTTACCAAACATTTAGTGCAGATGAGACATTTCCAAAATGTCCGATGGAGTTTCACCCAAAACCCATTTCCAAGATAAGGGAAAACCTTCCCATGAAGTTTGGCTCCTGCAGGTCATCACTCATGATCTTCTAGCAGTGTGTGCCCCTGGCACATTCCATAACCAAGCAATGACATTAGTAATCAAATTCAATAAGAATTTGCAACTCTGTCTACTACAGAAATTGATTTGCTTAGCAATGAGGTGATCCTCATTTGTGGGTCTCTCATAAGTAGCACCACTATGCCCTTTATAAATTTATGCTTACTAGAATAATATGAATACCCACTTACCATGCATCCTCCTGACACAATCTTATGCAAGCCAATTGTGATTAGTAGTTGTCAGCAATTCCTTAAATCTGAAATTCACAACTCAAATTTAACAACCTATTATGCATTCCAACTATTTTCACAGCCATGAGACTCTTCTCATAAGGTTTGGCTCTTTCACATGGTAGATTCCAGCATTTTTCATGGTCTTACTCTCATTTCCATGTTCTAAATAATCTACCTGAAACCTGAGCTTCAATCAACCAAACACTTGGTAAGTCTGGATGCATATAACCTTCTCATTGCTGCAACCATCACTGAAGCATTTCAGAATTTATAAAATTCAAATACTTCCAGCTGTTAATCACATCAATATTACCAAAACTCATTTACTTCACACAATCATTATCATACTAACATTTGCAAGGTATAGTCACATCATTCATGCAATTAAATGAAATGTTTAGATACTCCTTACTTCATAAGTGTATCATTTGTACCACCTTGCTTTTCCATAGAGCATCTTAGGCAGCCAATTGATTGTGACTATCCCCTTTATGCACTTACCATCCTGCATTCATAACATCCTTTGAAATGGTTCCTGAATTGTCATCAATTCATCAATTCAACCATTAGTTATCCATAATATCACATGCACTCATCTCAATGCATTCCTGCAATGCATCACAACATTTTCACCTTTACTTATGCAATCAGTCACTCACACCCTTCATATGCATCCATTCAATGCATGACTACAAGATTCATAAAATATTTTTAATGCATATCCATTCAATGCTACCTTGCATTGATTCAGGAATACTATGCATTCAACATACCATGCATGGCCTAACCATGACTACTCCATATAGGATGCATTACTACAATCAAGATCATCAGTACTTACTTTCCTTGGGCTACTAAGCTCAATCAACATATACAGGCATGACACCTTTCTATATTCAAATATCCACATGGTATGAGGTCTCTTACCTTTACCACTCCTTGGAATCTATCATAATTAAACCATTACCTGCATGGATCCTACTTACACCTTTGACATTACCAGTTTAGTCGATATCTTGCAGAGGATTGCAGAATTTGCTCACCAACTTTTGATTATGGACTGGTTGCCTTATCCCTTCCTCCAAGGGGTTTCTAGTCACATTTGTCAGCATCAACAACGTATTCATCCAGGCCCATGTTATCGTTGGTTTTTCCACTAATGCCAACACCAATGCAACAACTATCGTTAGTGGTTTATTATAGATGTATAATCCTGAATATCCTATGTATGCAAGGCATATCTTCATGCATTTCATGCATAAAACTTATAAAATATAATATAGTTAGCAAGATAGGGTTTAAGGAAATTTCCTTTTTTTAAGTCCCTCGTCTTTGCATGGAACTCCTCTTCCATACAACAGCTGGTTAGCCTTCATAGTCCTTGCTACCTCTGGGCATGCAATTCCTGAATTTGTCCATATTGACAGGAGCACATTTCCTTCTCAAACAATCACTAGTACCTTGCTGCTACATATTCAAACTCTAGTGATTGTCCTTTGTTCCCCGCTGGATAAGCTTTCCAATGCCCATCCACATGCTTCATTCCAACGTCGGGTCTGAAAACCACACCACTTCTAAAAATGAATATTTTCACCAATTTTAGGCAAAACACACAACTGCATTTTGGTCTGGAATGCTAACTTCAGCCATCTAGGATTTTCTCCTTTTTGGCCTTGAAGCTGCTGAAAGACTACTGAGAATTTCACTGAAAAACCCCTGAAATATCTAAAAGTCCCACTTGAAAACTCAAAATTTTCCTTTGTTAAATCAGGTCTCTTCCCAACTATCATTCCGACGTTTCGGTAGTTAGAACGACTAACTTCCTCCGCTGCTCATCAGCGGCCATACAAATAACCCTTTCTGCTATTCATCTATGCTTCCAGACTTCATCGGTGATGCCAAAGGCTATCCCTCGGCGGTCAAACAGCTAACATTTTTCGACGTTTCGGATCCCCATCCATCTAAGCTTTCGAGTCCTTTATCAGCGCTGCAAAATCCATCATCAGCGATCGAATCCTCTACATGTTGGACAACTAGTTCTATAAGCTTCCAACACTTCGACAGTCTGATCTTCATCTTTCATCCGACGCTCATCGATAGTCCAATCAACTAAATTTTTTTCAACGTTTCAGGCCGATCCTTCTCTGGCTTTCGACGTGTTGGCGGACCGATCCTCTAAAGTTTTCCGATGTTTTTTGTAATTAGAAAAAATTTTAGAAATTTTTCTTCTTCCTTCCGCCACCGCATTCGCTGCTCGATTGACTAACCTTCACTGACATTTCAGCGATCTTCGGGAATCTCCACCGAAACTGCGGCCCTGCCTTCAACTTTTATCCGCCGAGGGCATCAAAAGTCCTTCTATCTAAATGTGCTGACATTTCAGCAGTCTTCAGCTGACTCCTTTTGATGATCTCAACACTTAGAAAATTTTTGAATTTTCACCCACGTCGGCTCAATTATGTAGTTTCTGCCACCGCCGTTGCGGCGCCTTCGTGCTTTTCCATCCACTTCGTCGGCTCAGACTTCCTCTATCTCTCACCGCCACCAGTGTTTGTATCGGAGGGGCTTCCACCTAAGTTCTCCGACGGTCTCAACAGTTAGAAATTTTTTCAAAGGATTTCCTCTTTGTCGGCTTATTTCGCCCCATGGCATCGGCTCTCAACACCTCTTCATTTCTGCGGTTGCGGCTCCTTCTCTAGCTTCTGTCCATTGTGCATCGCACGGAATTCCACCTAGTTTATCCGATGATTTTCAGACTTAGAAAATTTTTAGGAATTTTCCTTCTTAGTCTTCCACCACATCAGCTCCCCAAAGAACTAAATTTCGCCGATCAATCTACTAATCTCCACTGAAACTGCGGGTACTCCATCCACTAAATCGTGTCACCATTTTGGCGGTCTTCTGCTGATGGCTTCCGATGGAAGTATTCCTCTCTGCCGCTTTGTTGGATCTTATTTCCACTATTCGTTGCCGATCCAATCGACTAACTTCCGATGATTTCCAACAGTCAATCATCGGATATTATTTTAACTAAGTCGAGCTGGCGTTTCGGCGGTCTTCGGTCGATCTCCTCCGAAACTGCGGCTCTCACATCCTCTAACTTTCATCGATGGCGGATGAATACTTAGAGAATTTTTTCTCAATTTCTTCCTCCGTCGGGTGACATTTCGACTAGATGATCCACTGCATCGGAAGAGTTTTCTACTTAGTCTTCCGATGAGCCAATGGTTCAGGCACTTAGGAAATTTTCTGAGAGTTTTCTATCATAAGTTCTGATCTCGATTGGGCAGAAGGCTACCTGCCTCTACTAGTTGATCTTTCATGGCCCTGTGAGGCCCAAATGCTGCAATGATGGCTCCGTCACTACATCTTCACAGCCCATTCAAGCCCATATTGTAACCTTTATCTCTGATACCACTCTGTAACGTCCCCTACTCTCTGACCGGCGAAGAGGACGCTACTAACCCCAAACAAATGGGCAAACAACCCCCATGAACATGAACAGGGATAAATGCTGATATTAAAAAGCTTAACATAATACATACTAAGATGCATATAACATACAAGGATACATAGTTACTCAACATTCAGTGGAAGCAAACATATACATTCCAGCATTCAACATGTTCTTCATTTCTCATGAAATAGTAGATATAATTGCAGAGATGGAATAGTCAGGAGTACTTATCTTTTAATGAAGAAATCGCCCTGCAACTAGCTATGTCGCTGCAACGTTCCACCCAACCATAGGCCAGCGTGCTCATCAATCTCTGAGCAACACTGCCACCCCCGAGTTGGGCATGATTCCTCAAGGAATAAGGGTCAATGCATGCTTACACATAACCAGGGTACACAAATCAACCAAACCCACACAATAGGGTTCACAAGGCCATCAAGGAGCTAGGAAAGGCTAATGCTAAGCTGGTGGCCCCAAACACTAGTTTCTCAAGCATACCCATCCTTTAATCCCACTCTCAACAGTCCAAATACCAACCACTGCATACCGCAGCAAAACAATCCATTCACAGCTCTGTGAAGAAGGCAAAGACAACCGGGTGACAATCCCAAACAAAAGGTGAACACGGCTCAAATCCACAAGACAACTCAGATTTGTTCTAGGTCCTAGCATGGCCAAAA
This sequence comes from Pseudotsuga menziesii, assembly GCA_001517045.1. NCBI lineage: Eukaryota > Viridiplantae > Streptophyta > Pinopsida > Pinales > Pinaceae > Pseudotsuga > Pseudotsuga menziesii. The sequence goes on along the minus strand of LPNX010816293.1, from coordinate 279,334 downwards.
AAACTCAGCAACAACCCAAAACCAGGGTACATCAACATCCCAAACTCACAATGAAAACTATGGCAACCTTACACAGTCCAAAAACAGGTGCAGAAGCAGAACTCCCAGCATATACATGGGAGGACTTAACCAACGGACGTGGAAATCAACAACCGTGCAACATCTAAAAGCCCACAACACACATCTCCTCAACGCAGATGCTGAAGAAAGTTACACAAACAAGAATGGGGAAAGAACTGATTCTCCATCAATCTACGCGTGAGAGGAAAGGACATGACCAACAAATATGGAAAACAACAGTCCATCATCAACAAAAGAAACCCACAGCGAGTCTTCATAGTCCGGCAATGGTGGAGGCAAAAATTCCAACTCCATGCTTGAGGAAGGTTAACCGGCCTCCTCCTGCACGTCCCTGCGTGAGAGTGAACCCCCAAATGGAGAGAATGGTGGTGGTGGTTTGCTTTCCAATGTGAGGTCAACCTGCTAGTGGAGTGTGCATGTGGGCAAGGACTGATAGTCCTGCCACACTCCACTCCCAGCCATAACTGCCTCAACTACTCAACAAAACATTAAAGTGATAGTTGGATAAGACAAGGAAAGATGGCAAAATCAAACAGGGTGGTGACACATGGATTTCCCCCCATAGTCCAAGGTTCATCATTTCCCCCCCATTATCCTTTGGAATCATGCCCTTTTCATTTTAACGTTGCACCGTCGTAGCTGGCTGTAGGTTTAGTTTAATTGATGTAAGTATTTACATGATACCAAACTATAATGTGCCAGATAGCACGATATATGATCGGCAACTATCCCTATTGCTGAAACATACACAACCGAATCGATGGTGGGGATTTTGCCTTTAGTTCCTCACCATGATTAATTACATTATATACATCATGCAAATGGGGTCAAAACCGGTGTGTTACAACCAGGCCCAAGTCCACCAGGTGTCCCTAAACGGTATCTGGAGGTGACTTGTAACTTTCCATAGATCAATGCTCGGGCCTCCGATCGACAAACGGTTGATTCCGTTGGATTCGTGACGTGGGATTTTAGCTAGAGGGGGCCTCTCCCTCCTATCCATTGCCTGATGACCTTCATTTATGGTGGTTTCAAAAGCTAGGGTTTCACTTAGTAGGGGACAATTGAGTCATGCCAACTAGGGCCAAAGCTGGAAATCCATGGATGGTGGGGATGCAGTTGGCATTGCCATATTTCCCATGCGCAAACACGCTAGTAGGAGTTGATGGAATTCAAAATTGTGGCTCTGTGAGATTTTTTGTGCACGGGGCACAAGTCCACTAGGTGTCCCTGAACGATATCTAGAGGTGACCTGCAACTCATCATAGAACGATGCTCGAGCCTCCGATCGATGAATCGTTGATTTCGTTCGATTCATGATGTGGGATTTTAGCAAGGGGGGGTGCTCTCCCTCTTGTCCATTTCCTGGTGACCTCCATCTACGGTGGTTTCTAAAGCTAGGGTTTCACTCAGTAGGGGACAATGCAGTCATGCCAACGAGGGCCAAAGCTGGAAATCCACAGACGGTGGGGATGCGGTTGGTGTTTCCATATTTCCCATGCCCAAACACACTAGCAGGAGTTGACGGAATACAAAATTACGGCTCCGTGAGGTTTTTTGCGCACTAAGCACGAGTCCACTAGGTGTCCCTGAATGGTATTTGGAGGTGACCTGCAACTCGCCATAGATCGATGCTTGGGCCTCCGATCGTTGAACCATCAATTTAGTTGGATTCATGACGTGGGATTTTAGCTGGGGGGGGGGGCTCTCCGTCCTATCCATTTCCTAGTGACCTCTGTCTACAGTGGTTTCTGAAGCTAGGGTTTCACTCAGTAGGGGACAATGAATTCACGCCAACGAGGGCCAAAGCTGGAAAGCCACGGACGGTGGGGATGCAACCGGCGTTGCCATATTTTCCATGCCCAAACACGCTAGTAGGAGTTGACAGAATTCAAAATTGCGGCTTCGTGAGGTTTTTTGCGCACCGGGCACAAGTCCACCAGGTGTCCGTGAATGGTATCTGGAGGTGACCTACAAATCGCCATAGATCGATGCTCGGGCCTCCTATCAACGAACCTTCAATTTCGTTGGATTTGTGACATGGGATTTTAGCAAAGGGGGGGTCTCTCCCTCCTGTCCATTTCCCGGTGACCTCCGTCTATGGTGGTTTCTGAATCTAGGGTTTCGCTCAGTAGGGGAAAATGCAGTCACGCCAACGAGGGAGAAACCTGGAAAGCCATAGATGGTGGGGATGTGGTTGGTGTTGCCATATTTCCCATGCCCAAACATGCTATCAGGAGTTGACGGAATACAAAATTGTGGCTCCGTGAGGTTTTTTGCGCACCAAGCACAAGTCCACCAGGTGTCCGTGAACGATATCTGGAGGTGACCTGCAACTCGCCATATATTGATGCTTGGGCCTCCAATCGATGAACCGTCAATTCCATTGGATTCGTGACGTGGGATTTTAGCTAGGGGGGGGCCTCTCCCTCCTATCCATTTCCCGATTACCTCCATCTAAGGTGGTTTCTGAAGCTATGGTTTCGCTCAGTAGGGGACAATGCAATCACACCAATGAGGGCCAAACTTGGACAATGCATTTCATGCCAATGAAGGCCAAACTTGGAAAACCCTATCCATAACTAGGGTTTATTGTTTAACATGCATGGCCCATAACCATAACCCTACCAAGGAAACCCTAATCTTATCTTACTGTCACAACTCAATTTAGAATCAATCTAATGTCCAACTCAACTTTTTCAAATCTGGTGGACTTATGCTTCAAATCATGTTGATTCACGAAGTTGGTTCTCGGTCTTTGGATTGTATTGTAGTTCCTTTAATGCTGAGTGATTAGTCATTGGTGCATGAGGTTTGTTGAATAGTGTTGTTGGTCGTTGATGAAATGTGAAGCATGTATCGCACTTATTTTTATTAAATTACACTTGAGCATTGACTTAACTTGTAATTTAATGAATCCAAACTCATGATCTTTAATTAGATATATCCAATTGGTGTGCATGTAGTGAGTTCATTGAAACCTTGAAATACATTGTATTGCACTTATATTTATTAAATTACATGAGCCAGAACTTTGACTTTAGTGTGCATGTAGTGAGATCATTGAAACCTTTAAATATAATAGTTTTTTTCTTTTGACATAGTGCATTCATAAGTAATAGATAATCCACACAAATCAATACAATAGATTGACACAAGAACATGTGGAAACCAAAGAACAAATTCAAAGTGAAATGTATCATTCATTTATAATTGAAATGTCAAGGTACATTCCATCCAAAAGTACATATATATCCAAAAGTATCCAAAAGTACATATATATCCAAAAGTAACCAAAAGTACATGTGTCTCCACAACTATTCAAGACTATCCAAGCCACATGTACATGTATCCAAAACTATCCAAGCCACATGTACATGTAAGTGAAATGTCAATGTACATGTCTCCAAAAGTACATGTATCCAAAATTGTCCAAGCCACATGTACATGTATCGAAATGTACATATCCCATAAGACACATCAAAACTCAATCTTCCTCTTGTTCTTTCTCGAGGCTGATCCTGTAGGCACAATTTTGGGACCAGTGTGCATCTCTGGATCCTGCAAATTAAATATCAATTGTTAAATTCAACTAACTATGTACTAATACATTAGCTCAATAAAATACCATATCTAAATTAACTCAACAATTATCAAAATGTTAATGGACATTGCATGAAACAATTGGTCATTAATGGACATCTCACCTCAGTGAGAGACTATGACAAAGGGAATTGTGTTCCTTGTGTAGTAGATGGAGCCGTTGGTTGAACACCAAGGATGGTTGCATCCATGGTCGAACCAGAGGGGGCATGAACTGTTGCTGGTGGTGGTGGCTACAATCACCAAATGTTGAAGTAGTTAGACATGTGCATGAATAAACAATAGACAACAATAACACACTATGTCTAGATCATGTTCAAATAGTTGTAGCTCTTTGTGGCTTGTTTTTATTGCAGATACCACATTGACTGCTGTATCAATAACTCCTACTGCTGGTGGCTACAATCACCAAATGTTGAAATATTCAGACATGCATGAATAAACATACGCCAACAATAATAAACTATGTAACGATCATGTTGAAATAGTTGTACCTCTGTGTGACTTGTTGCCATTGTAGATGTAGCACTGACTACTGCATCAACCATCCCTGCAAGGTTTTCAATAGTAAACTCTGGCTCCTGATGCAGTAAACATGCAAATAAAATATTAACAAAACATTTTATGCACTCGATTTCAAGTTAACCAAGAAATATCATCGAAGGATATACATTACCATGGTATCAGTAGCTCCATGGTCATGGACAACTGGACTCTTTCTAGGAGTATGCCGCCTCCTATACACATGACCCTTGTTCACATATGGCCTATGAGGAGATACAACTCCAGGAAATGGTCCAGGTGTTTCGGTTGGTGCCTATAGTCAACAAGAGTTCATGTAGTTAGACATGCATGATTCAACGGACATACATGTATTTAAAAAATGACATTTTTTAAATGTTTAAAATGTTTACCTCCATCACTGTTTTCCCCCGTGAAGGATCTAGCATCTGCCAGTTTAATAATTGTAAATATTAGACCGCAGATAGCGTTAGTGAACTAACATGTACAATGTGTGGAAATTAACAAATTAATAAGTATTAAAAAACTTACATTTTTAAAATGTTTACCTCGGTGTGAGATACGACAATGGGTGCTATATGAATCTCTCCACCAACCAAGGGATCAGTGGATGGAATGTTATGCCAGATATTTCCTCGGTCGATACAACCATGGATTATACCTCCATCACTGCTTTCCCTCGTGAAGGATTTGGCATCTGCAAGTTTAATAATTGTAAATATTATACCGTAGATAACATTAGTGAACTAACATGTACAGTATGTGGAAATTAACAAATTAACAAGTATTCAAAAGCTGAAATTTTAAAATGTTTACCTCGGTGTGAGATACGACAATGGGTGCTACAGGAATCTCTCCACTAACCAAGGGATCAGTGGATGGAATGTATTGCCCCTCTATAGAGTGTGGAACATGGACCTCTGGGGCATCGCTACCGGCATAAAGCATCAACTGCAAGTTCATAAAATTAATATATTAGCTCAAACTATACATATGTGTACAAAGAGGAAAATAAATGAATAATTTATTACAATTAACCATATACATACATCACTCAAAAACCCACTGAAGACAACATCTGACGAAAGACCATAGTAGGGATGCCCACACTATGTGCACTCATGAGGCTCAAAAGTAGGCTGGGAATGTGCTGATGGTGCTACACTAGTAGATGGTACTGTACTAGATGGGGGTACTACACTAATGGGCGGTATTGCACTAGAAGATAGTCCTGCAACGTGACAACCGGGTGTATGTACCACACCAGGGACAGATGTCCCTTCCTCACCCATATGTTGAACCATAGTGCTATGATGACAACTGCCTGTGCCAAACTCAAATGTGCATCACGTGTCTATGGAATAAAACGATGTACAAGTGGGACATCTAGCCCAAGAAACTACCTGCGAGGCGCAGGGATAGGGGGATTAACGTCTCAAAGCCTGGAATTGGGTCAGTTTTGGGGCATCCCCCCACCGATCCCCTGAAATGACAATATATCAAAATAGTTTACGTGTTTACCCAACATGAACTCTGCAGACATCTTCCGAAGGAAATACAAGGGGATTTCCCTATTGTTGTGTGGTGGCATATCAAAAACCATATACCATCTGTCCATCCACTTATCAACAAATGGCTGATATGTGCACCACTCGATAGAGATATGTGGCCTATTTGCATTTGGGATTTCCCCCATGCGAGGGTCCCTAAACAATGAAAATATATGCTCTTTGGTAATTTTCAACTTTTTTATTGCATTGTAGCCAAGCCCATTAGCGTACTCTTGTCTTTTTCTTTCTCTATATGATGTAATATCATATAGTATGTTGCTTGACAATGTAATAGTCTCAACAATTGCATCCAAAATGGATGCAAGTGAACGTCGAATCCTATCACCACCACTAAAAGCAGTACTGAGTCCTCTCAACTAGGAAATCTCAATCAGTATTTCAGCATTTGTGTCCATAGCTGCAACTGCAATAAGAAAATCAATAAGGAAATCATTAGAAACATATGCATGGTATATAATGACATCTCTTCAAAATTGAAAATGTAAATTAAGGAAAACTCAAGTAAGCAATTTAATGGCATTCACTTACATACATTTAAAACTTAAAATTAAACATTTGACAATTAAATAGTGAGGTTTGTTCAACTCCTTTCTAGAGGTTAAGGCACTTCTTCACCCTCATTGGTGACTTTTCCATGCACACTAGGGTTTAAAATTCTTTGAATTTAGGAGTGCTATTTTGACATGTTTTGGCCTTTACGTTCCTTGGATATGTAAAAGAAAGGGGCAAGGGACCATTAGGACATGTGAGGCAAGAAAAGGGGTGATATAGGGCTGCCACTATATCCTCTAAATATAATTGACTCGATCATGGTTGGGAACACTCTCACGACACACTATAGGTAGTTCATGGGTGTTCACCATTTCCATTGTTGTATAAACATGGAAACCAACTAAAAGTTACATGGAAAAGTGGAGAATTTGTGGACTGGACTACAATTGGATGTAGATGAGTTTAGAGACTCGACATGTAGAAATATATTACCCATTGTTTTTTCTATTTTAAAAAATGGTTGATAAATCTAGTGATGCAGGGGCATAGAATGTTTGAGTAAAGTCATTTATGTCTTTGCTAGATCAAGGGATCTTAGGGAGACCTAGGGTCTCACATGTTTCTAATTTTCTTTATTATGTTTATAGGATAAAAGAAGCATAATTCATGTTCTTGTGTTTTCTAACATGGGTTTCTTACACCTTGTGCCTTATACCGTATTTTTATGTTAGTTCTACCAATTTGTGTGTAATATCTCTAGGGCTTCTATTGTAATTGGAACATAAGCTAGCTTGTCCATTACTCTCTCTTGCATATTGTGGAGAATTATGAGATATGTGTTGTTTAGAACCCTACTCAGTAATAATTTTGTGTATCTCTTATAGTATTTTTGTTCCTTTTTGTTTATGCCTCTCAATCTCATTATGATGTGGGATTTCTCTCTTTCTTTGTCTTTAATTTGAATGTAGATATATATTGTTTTTTTAATTGTTAAAACCCTTGGCTTATAATTTTAGCCTCCTTCCACACACACTCTATACTTGTGTTTGTTTTATATATTTATAGCCTTTTGGAACGTTGAATATCTATTAGACAAGATGTTTTTGTTTCTTATAGCCTCTTTTAGTTTGATGTGTGAAAAATACGTTACTTGTATCCATCAAACATTAGCTTGGGAGTTGTTGGGTTGATTATTCTATTAAAAAAAATATTCTAGGTTTAAAATTGACAAAAAAGAATGCTTTGGGTGATTGAATTCCCTGATTGGATGATAATTCATCGGTGGAATCTCCTCCAACAATACCAAGCACCTAATTTGCTCCAAAACGCTCCAATTCGCCGCTGGTTTTGCGTTCCTGATAGGTAGAATAGGCCGCAAGTTTCAGGCCCTTCTATATAAATTAATTTTAGTTTTCCAAATCGCATATGCGTTCTAGAACTAGGGATCGTGTACGCATTTTGTAGTTATATAACGCGTGCACGACATGGTTTCCTATCCTAGATGTCCCATGACATGTCATGCTCGGGTTGAACCATAGCAAGTGCTATGTAGTAGAAACACGTTGTATTTTTTGGTAACGTGATCGTGTTTTTGAAAACTAGGATTGCATCTAAAAGGTCCCTCATCTTCTTGCACTAAGCCATCATTAGAATTTTTTTTTAGTTTTCTTGACGTGTACTTATTTCATTATTTGTTTTTGGTGGGATTGAATAAGGCTTATTTTATGTGTTTTGGACATTATGTATGGATTTTTTTTTTATGCATGTAGACAACTTGTAAGATACTTGTTTTCTTAATGTCTTAGGCCTGGGGTTTCACACTATTTGGGGCTATTTGGGGAATCGTTGATAGATAGTAATATGGTATTAGTCTATTTGAATATGTTTGACAATTTTTTGTTGGTGAATGTACTTTTTGATTTATTGAATAAAAAAAGTACAAGTTTTTTTTGCTTGAAAAAAATAAGTCAACTAAAGTCTACCAAAGCAAACTGAAGTCAATCATAGTCAGTTGCATTGAACCATGGTCAACTAATAGTTAATTATGCCCAAACAAAGTCAACCATAGTCTAACTCTGGTCAACCATGTTGAAACAATTCCAAAGCATGGCCAATAATTGTCAACCATCATCAAGTATGGTTGACATAATCCATTGAGACTCAAAGGTTAACCAATAGTAACCCATAGTCAACCATGGTTGGCATATAGAAACCATAATGAAAATTGAACCATAGTAAACCATGTCAAGCATTGCTAAACATGGTCAACCATGGTCAATTATGACCAAACAAAGTCAAGCACATAGTCAAACAAGGTCTTGACCATTTTCAAACAATTCTTAAATGTGGCCAATCAATCTCAACCATAGTCAAGCATAATCAAACCATAGTGACCATGGTCACCTATAGTCAATAACAGGTTTAAACATGGTCTTCCATTATTGAACATAAGCAACCATCTAAAACCTTATTTAGTCATATTGAATCATGGCCAACGGAATTCAGAAGTGTTGAACCATGTTGAAGCCCAATCAATCAAACTCAATTGTAATCTAACATGGTCGACCACATTATTATCTTTGGTCAAATATGGCAAGATATGAGCTTCTTTTTGTCAACCAAACTCAACCATAATCATATATTTCCCTCCATAATCAACCATAGTTATTATTTTTAATTATTGACATTTTAACATATTTAAATTTATCTTTAATAATATTAGATTATGTCACATTGGTACCTAACCCTTTAAAATGTTTGCAATGCAATATAACTATTAAGGAGCATAGCCACCCTACAGAAGTAACCTTACATGAATATTATAACACTACAAATCCATTGAGGACCATTAACACTAATATAACCTAGAATTTTGAAATGAAAAATAACCTTTAACATCTCCATGGGACATAACCATTAATCAATGTACCAATTTTATATTATTAACATAAACATATTTATATTATTAATTTTATATTTTAAATAATTATATTTTATCTTTAATATTTCTAAATTTAATTATCTTAAATATTTAATATGATTATTGATTTAACAATTTTAATATTAATATAAGTATAATAATAATTATTTATATATTTTTCTTTCAATATTATTATATAAATAATAAAAATGATTTTATCATTGTATTTTTTATTATATTTAAAGTTTATTAAAATAATAATTTTTATTTCTCAAAAGTATGTCAATAATTAACATAATCATATCAATTTAATAATATGCCATTTTCCACCTTAAATTAATGTCATCTATACGTCAACCATATTATTATTAATATGGTTATGTTAATAATAATAAAAATATCTTTAATCAACTTTCTATTCAAATTTTAACATTTTAATTACAGGGAATATGGCTGGGGTTGATAGGAGGCACATGTTTGCAGACAATCATTTTATTAGTTATCACATACAAAACAAATTGGAACAAAGAGGTAAATACCCAAAATATTAACATTATTTCTTTTAAAAAAATTCTTTAATCTCATTAAATATCATCCCAAAATTGTAGTTTACAAAGTATCTATCTTATATTTCCATATAATGATATGATACCAGGTTGAAAAGGCCTCTCACCGTTTATCTACGTGGAGGGCTAATTTGCAAGACCATCAAAACACAAGCACAACCAGAAATGGGGTGATTAGTTAACTTTTATTCTTTCTTAGGTTTTGGATTTGTTATAAGTTGACTGGTCAATAACTTATGGTATCTTATGTTTGTGTTTAAGGTTGAATAAAATGTTTATTGTTATAGTATTTGTGTTTTAGATTTTTGAAATATATTACATTTTGAGATTTGTAAAATTTATAATAAATTTACTTAAATTTAAATGGAAAAAAAAATTTTAATTTGAAAGGTATTTTTTTATATATAAATTTTGGAAGAAATATTGCATCTTTAATAATATTGAATTCAATTTAAATTAAAAAACTTGTTTTTCATTATTAGAAATTGAACTAGTAATTTTATTAATTTTTTGAGATTTGTATAGGTTAAAACATTAGTTGATGGAAGCTAAAAACAATAATTAGTTTACCTGAAGCAATTTTAGAGATGTATGTACAACTTATTATAAAATAGTGAAAAAAATGAAACATTAGAATAAGGTTCTATTATTTTCCATATTTTTTAGCAATAATTCTGAACTTATTTAAAATTAATTCAATCAATGAAGCATTGAAGTAATGAGCTCAACCTAGTTTAAAGGTCTTAACCATTTGTTTTCTAAATGGGCATGGCAATAAAAAGTTACACCATGTAAATAAAATAACTATGTATTTTAGAAATATGATAGATGTACAAATAAAAATCAATAAAAAAAATAATTTTCTTAAAAAAGCATATATATAAAATTTGTAGACAAAGTTGTATATAAGTGTGTGCAATTTCAAAAGCAATGAATATATGGTTCATATTTAAACGTATGGTTGAAAATGACCTAAAGAACATGGAGCTTGGAAAATAGATTTGTTTTTGTTTATTCATCCCAAACCAACATGTTTGTTATCCCAAATCTATAAGCCATCCAACACATAGATGATAGAGACAATCCCACCACATTTTTTCTTAATTTAAAGGAACATGTTGTAGTGCCTCATTTTGTCATTGATTGTTAATCTTGATTACAACTTTACTCTTTGAGGGAATTCGGTTGCGAATGACCCAATTATGTGGGGATTTAGTCCTAGACTCTCTGTTGTCTTATTTTCTGAGGGCATTTGGTTTTGGATGACCTGAGTATGTGTGGAACTAGTATTTGCTTATAAAAGATTATTTCTTGGAAATTGCATGTTGTGCTATTAATGATGAGTTCATGTGATTATGTTAGGATTTTGATGTTGATCAAAAGTTCTTGTGATTATGTTAGGATTTCGATTTTGATCGAAAGTTCATATGATTATACTATGATATCGATGTTGATCGAAAATTCATGTGATTATGATATGATGATGATGTTGATTGAAAATGATAATGTAATTATGGTATAGTTTCAATTGTGATTGAAATGCTTTTATGATTTTATCATGATTCAATAGTGATTGAATGTATATGCAATTTGTAAATGAAGTCAATAATGATCAAATGTTGATAATTTCTTATGATTATATCTATCATGTACTCTGATGGGTTGTCAAGTGTGACAATAAAGTCAGGTACATGTGACGCAAGGTGACTTCGATTCCCCATGGACTTGGGATGAGTCAGGTATCATTAACAACTTGATGTTGATATGATATTTATGTTATGTTGAAATATTGCTTTGAAAGATTTGGTGTTCCTGATGTTTATCATGCAGGTGTTGGATTGGGATTGTCAATTGGTCCACATCAAGTAATGGGGTTGAACATAGATATGATGTAAGGCTAAAAATATTTCCATGTAATGAAATTTGTGTTTAAATTATTGTGCCATTTATCTATAGGAAATGGGTGAAATTAAATTGTATTATTGTGCAGTGGAATGGAATGAAAAATACACACTGAACAAGACGAATTTCACAAAAAACTGATAAGTATTGCTCAGTATAATTACAATATTATCTTCATTAATCCTAGCAGTATACAACAATGTTACATAAAGGAGAATTCGAATCATGTGGATATGATTCGAATCTACCAACTCAATCCGGCTGTATGCCTAACTAGAAATGTCTAAATCACTATCGGAGCTCACTAGTCTAACTCCATATGTATAATCAGGTCTCTCAATCAGTTAAATTAGTTAAACTGATGAGGTAGGTGAGAAATGGTGCCTAACTCGATGTAGCCATGCAAGACTGGTGCTAAGTGATCTGGAGTACATCTAACAGAGTGTAACTGGAGCATAACTTAGCTTAACTAGGTACCAACTACCAACAATTGAAGGAGGTTGGTGGTGGCACTCCGAGTGGCTCCTCATGGGGTCTTCACTTAGTGAAACCATGTCATAGTGCCTTCGTTCATGGGATATTAAAGAATACCCCTAATTTCACTAGATATTGATAATTACTTACAAAAATAATTTTGTCCATACCCCCTTCCAATACATATTTCCAATTTAAAAACCCCTATTTTTACAATATATTCCTTATTTTTACTAAAAATCCCTTTTATACCCCCCCCCCCAATACCTATAAACCCCCCATACCCTATTCCCTTCCCCCCAATACCTACGATATATTGACCTTATTCTTCACAATTAAAAACTCCCCAATATGAATGAACATGATAAGATATTGCTCAACAAGGTGAATCCCCTGTGTGGCTCCTAAATTGTAGGGATTGGTCTCAGAGACACAAAAAAATGATGCATGAACATGCTGTCAGTTGCAGTTAAATCTATATGTGTTCCCCACACTCTAGTGGTTGGTAGTGGTGGCACCAATAACCTAAGTGGACCCAATGTGCTAGTGGACCCAATATCAAGTAATGAACCCTAAGTTAGGAAAATATAATCTAATAGACTAGGTATGGACAAGGGAGGATTATATATCCCAACACCCTAACTTAATCCTAACTTGGACAACCGTGGGCTCTAGCAACAAGGCCAAAAGTCACCCATTACAATCTAAAAAATTAAAAAAATGTTGTTTCATAAACTGGGGAAATAGGGGGAAAACTCATGGGAACCCCCCCCCCCCCCCCCCCCCCCCCCCCCCCCCCCACCCCTCAAAATAAGGAGGAATAGGAAATACAAGTCATTCTTAGGAGAGAAAAACTTCCTCTTTTAGGAAATAACTTGCGAAAAACTATGCTGCAAATTGCAACACTATGGTTCTTCTGTGCAGCAGCATCCTGAAGTTGTGCACAGGGTGAATCCATGAAGATGGGTGTCTATTTTGGGGGGTCTTATGAGAAAATAAATCTGATTTTTTCATGATTTCCAACTTTAGGTGAACAAAAGTGATATTTTTGTTTAGAATTTCATGTTTAAGTAAAAACAAAACTTTTAGAGAATTATGTTAGCTTTCTATTCATAATTTTTCAAATTTTTTTATTGCGATTTGATATGTCGTTTTGGTAAATGTTTGACAGTGTGTCCTTATAAAATGAAAGGACTAAAAAATAGTCATGTTTGGTTGCGCCCCTAAAATAATTGTTAAACTTGTGTTTTGCAAAAACAAAATATGCTACGACAATCTACACATAATATGCTAGAGGATGACTATAAGTTTGTAACCAACGGATCTATATACTAATTATAATATTTTTTTGAATTCAATCAATGTGGAAACCTTGTCAATTTTCAACATGTTTTTGGTTGCGACACTTTTCTCTCAATTGACTATAAAACTTAAAAATATATGAATACCCTTTTGAAGTAGACACTCCAATTAACGACACCATATTTGTTTCAATTTTTTTGGTGGTGTATTTGTAAAGTTATATATTTTTCATTTCACCGCATTTTGAAAGAGATGAAACGAAACTCGACACATGTTAAGAAACAACAAAATTAAAAATATCGGATCTCACCTATACACAACAAAATATATACCTAAAGAAAGTAGATTCAATGACGAAACTAATGGTATCAATTCCAACAGTCGATTTGTAGAGTAAGACATCCATTTTATCTTTTGAAAATGGAGAAACCTGAAAACTATGCAGGTTTCAGGTCTCGGAGATTATCCGACCGAAGAATTATTTGGTCGAATACTTGTTCGACCGACGAATTATTTGTCCAAATACTTGTTTGGTCGAATACTACTTTTTCCGTTATGGAACCGTTATTTATAACAAAGGTTGTTCAGCTGAAAAACCAAATGCAAAATAATTTCGTCGGTTGGAAAAAAAATACGTTATCTATATTCGTATAAGTAAAACAAAATTGACTGCATGTGAACCTCTCAATGTCCTTTTGTTTTGATGGATGCAGTATGTGTTTCTTCTTGCTGGAGGAGGAAAGGAATGATCAAGTTTCTTCTTCTGTGGGCCAAATGATTGATCATTCACTATCATCAAGTAGCACTTTCCTAGACTCTGTGTGTGAGTGAATCTGTGTGTGTGAGAGAGAAACATGCTCATTCTAATACTGGGACCTTATTCTCCTTCTGTTTCCTAGATTCCCAGCACCAACCCCAGCTGCAGAAATGACATTTTGGGCCCATTTAGGCTTAGGCCATGGATTTGGGATGGGAGATGGATCTGAATCTATAATCTCATGAGGTTCAACCTCAATACCAATATCATGTTTATCTTGTTCCTCTTCATCTAAATCTGAAACATGTGACAAATCATCATCATCAAAAGGTATTGGAAGAGTGGTTATACCTTCTTGTGCTTCAGATGGTGTTAGATCAAACAACTGATCTTCTTCAAACTAAACATTGCGCTCAATCACTGCAACAAAACCTTGTGATTAATGTCTCTTTTAGCTTCTTTTTTAGCGTCCACTATCACTTTTAGTGTATTTTTCATCATTTTTTGGACAAAGTGGATGATTTTCCATGGGATGGTGCTTTTAATGGAATTATTTGCATCTATTTTTAAAAATTGGTGCTATTTTAGATGCTAATTAACATCCCAATTAGCATCTTAATTAGTGCCCCAATTAGCATCCCAATCAGCATCCCAATTAACATCCCAATTAGTGTCCCTTTTTAAACGTTGGTGCTATTTTGGACGCTAATTAGCATCCCAATTAACGTCCCAATTAGTGTCCCAATTAGCATCCCCATTAGAATCCCAATTAACATCCTAATTAGAGTCCCTTTTCAAAAGTTGGCACTATTTTGGATGCTAATTAGCATCTCAATTAACGTCCCAATTAGCATCTCAATTAGCATCCCAATTAGAATCCCAATTAGCATCCCAATTAGCATCCCAATTAATGTCCCAATTATTGTCCAGAAAAGCATCCCATATAATGCCAAGAATAGCCTCCAAAAAACGTCTTGAATAACATAGCACCATATATTAATCTAGGGTTAGCGACAGGAATTTTGCCATGAATTTCAGTAGGAAAAACATTCAACGTAGCACCAAGTATAGAGCCAGGAATTGTGCCTAGAAAACATCCAGCATAGCGCCAGGTATAGTGCCTGGAATAATGATAGAAATTTCGAAAGGAACCACGCTAGGAATTGTGTTAGGAAAATGTCCAACATAATGTCATATATATCAATGTCCATGTCAATGATCATGATCATGATTCATGTGATATTACTTTTGGACCTTGATTTATCATAGTGGCACCTAAATGATCATAATGATGGCACTTTTGGATCTTGATTAATCCTAATGAGGGGTAAATTACGTTAATGTCACCTAAGTTTCTCTAATGGCATTTGAGTGTCCTCAACAACATTTGATAGACCCTAATGGCATATGATTGGCCCTAACAACATGGCGATGATGCATTACGGTAACTATGATGGAGCGTATGGATATGATTTGATAAGTATAAGACTATATTATCCATTCTTCTGAGGTAGTATGCCTCCTTGCTCGTTATTATCGCAATTATATTGATGATGGCTATGGAGATGACAATGATATTGATTTATTGTATAATGATGATGATGATGTCGATGTGGATTTCAATGGTGATTATACATGTGGTAGCACTTTTGGATCCTAATTGATTATAATGGAACCTAAATGTTTGTAACTACATCTAAATGAACCTATTATCATCGAAATAACTGTAACAACATATAAATTAACTTAACAAATACATGACATGAATCCTAATAGAGATGAGTGATTAAGAACACTAATGGAATATGAGTGACCACAATGACAACGATGACGATGATTTTGTTGATGATGTACTTAATGATGATGATGATAATGAGGATGGTGATCAAGATGTTGTTGATGTACCATATGGCATTGATGATGATGATGATGACAACATTTATGTCCACAATGATGATGAATGTCATAATACTTATGCTTATTGACTAATCCTAATGGCACTTAAATGTTCATAATGACAATTATGAAAGACATATTAATATCACCTAAATGGCTCTAATGACATTTATTTGTCGTTGATGACATTTTAGTGACCTTAATGGAATTTGAGTGATTGTAACAACATGGCATGGATCCAAATGGTGAAGATTGATGATGAACCATAGTGGCATATGAGTGACCTTATCAATGATGATGACAATGATGTGGCTGATGATATACTTGTTGAAACACACAATGATGACTGTGAGGTTGTAGATGATGTACTTATTGCTGTTGATGTTGATGTTGATGTTGATGATGATGATGATGTCAACGATGATGATGATGCAATGTATGATGCACTTGATGTTCACATTCACTTGTCCTTGACAACATTTGGGTGACCTTAATGGCATTTGAGTAACCTTAATGGCACTTCCTCGACAACATTTGAGTGACCTTAATGGAATTTGAGTAACCTTAATGGCACTTCCTCGACAACATTTGAGTGACCTTAATGAAATTTGAGTAACCTTAATGGCACTTCCTTGACAACATTTCAATGATAAGTTGGATGTGGTAAATTTATTGCAAAATATTAGCTACTATATATAAATAACCACATTGATAAACTAAGTTGTATACCTCATCAACATTGTTAATTGGTGCAAGATGGAACATTACTATAGTAAAGTTCATAGAATTATTCAATAGTGTGCAAAATATTAACTAAACAATCATTGAAATTTCATTATCCAATGCATAATAAAAAACGGGAACACATGTGGTTAAAATAAATCAAAACAAAAATAACAGTTGCTAAGCCCATGATAAAATGACTATTTTGAACAGTGATTCCATGTCCATTTAAGTATAGAGTCATTAAGAAGCAACTTTTTGAAAAATTCTAAATCAAGAAACTAATTCAAAATTACTAAAGCCATGTGATAAAAAAACAATTTCAAAACTTTGGACATAAGATCATAATTATTCAAGTACTATGGATTAGAAATCATGTAAAATAAGAAGTCTGCATTTACATTATTATCAGCATATATGTCATCCAATGCTTCCTTATCAATGTTGATATGTTGATTGTGCCTAATGACATGATGATGATGATGATGACGCATATCGACAATGATAAATATGGCATTGATGGTTTATACAATATCTAATAGGATGTTGTTGACAATGATGATGTCAATGTCAATAATGATGATGCATGTGAGTATAACACTATTTGATATTTATTGGTCCTAATGAAAACATAATTCACCCTAATGACATCAAATTGACCATAATAGCGCCTATATGACCCTAGTGGCATATTATTATGCCTAACAACATTTTAGTGACCCTAATGGAACTTGAATCACCATAAACGCATGAGGATGATCATGCTGATGATGGATGATGGCAAGGATATTTATGATGGTGATTAAGATGATAACAATGAGGTTGAGATGAATGACTATGATTATGATGATATATGACGATGACAATGATGATGATGCCAACGTTGATGTACTCATGTACGATGCTAATGATCATGGTTTTTATGGCAATGATATCAATGCCAATGGTCATGATTCATGTGATAATACTTCCTGATCTTGATTTATTGTAATAGCACCTAAATGACCATAACCATGGAAATTTGGGCCTTGATTGATCCTAATGAGGGGTAAATTACCTTAATGTCACCTAAATTGTTGTAATGGAATTTCGGTGTCCCCAACAACACTTAATAGACCCTAATGGAATTTGATTGACTCTAACAACATGACGATGATGCATTACGATAGTAACTGATGATGATAACGATAATGATGCATGTGGTAGCACTTTTTGATCCTAATTGATCCAAATTGATCCTAAAGGAACCTAAATGTCTGTAACAACATGTAAATGACCCTATTATCACCAAAATGACTGTAGTGACATCTAAATGACACTAACAATTACACGACATGAATCCTAATGGTGATGAGGGATTATGAACACTAATGGCATATGATGATGATGTTGATTTAATGTATGATGTACTTTCCAATGACATTCACTTGTCCTCGACAACATTTGAATGAATTAATGGCATTAAGGAAAACCAGTGTCAATGATTTTCAATATGTTGTAAAAAGAAGTTTTGTTTTGTTGGTTAATATTCTAAATTGGAATCCTTGTTTAGACCTCCATTCCACATAGACATAGTTTTTATTCTATTTGAGTTCAATATATGTAACATATTCAACATTTGTCTCATTACTGTATTGATTGATTTAAAATTAAAAAAACGAATATATAGTTATTTAAAGTTTGTTTTTTTATTAAATCTAAAAAAATAAATAAAGAAACCAATATATATTATCATTACACAAATTTATAAAATCTTATCAAATGCCTTTTCATAAACAAAGACAAAGAAGACAAGAAGAGTTGCTAAGGCAACAAGTCCCTGCCGAGCAACTTTGCAAATAAAGATATAATAATATTTGGCTTATTAAAAAAGTACTGAAAATAAATGAAGGGAAAGACCTTTAGATCATTGTCCTTGTCTTGACACATTTGATATTTTATGGTTGTATCTATGCCTTGACCCAATTGATATTATAAGGGGAGGATGTGCAGTTAGTTATGACTATGAGGTGAGTACGTGCATGCATAATAATCCTTAGTTATGACTATGAGGTGAGGACGTGCATGCATAATAATCCTTATTTATGACTCTGAGGTGAGGGTTTAAAGAGAAGAGGATCTAAATTCATGTAATTTTTATACATATTTTGGTGGCGAGTGTCGAGGACAAATGTTGTGAGAAACCACAAATGTTTGGAAGGATGGAACGAGATTACATCATGATCATGCCACCCATACAACCTACTAGATATGCAACCTACACAAGTATATGAAAGGTTGAGATTGATGCTCAAATCTATTGCAGTCTGAGATAAGAAGGAAAGGTTCCTCCACTCTAAAATTGGTCTCCATATCTGCTCAATCACAAGCAATGGGGCTATTTCTAGGATTTTTGAGGAAAAAAAAATTTCAAGAGATTGTCGTCTTGTGCACTTCCAATTAAGCACACTGCCTTCGATCAAGGCTAGGCATAGACCCATTAATTAGGCACATGTGTTCAAAAACATGTTTAAAGACAGGGGATATGATCTCCCAATAGATCCTCGAAGATGTGATTCCTCATGTATGGTGTTGTTTCTCTTAGTTTAGTAGGCTTTTGAACTCGTGGAATCAACCTATTTCCAATTCCAAATCTAAGGTTAGTTGAGAACCACTTTCCACGTGTCATTATTAGCTGGAGTCATAACATATTTCAAAACTTGTTGTTTGGCTTCCTCCTCATAAGTGAAGTATTTCGAGTCAATGACATGGCTTATATGAGATATCAAACTAGAGCAACCTTGAAGCCTCACAATAGGCTTCTTAAAGAGATAAATTGAATACTCCTTGGCCTCCTCCCTTTTCTCATCTTAAATGGACGACTCATGGACTTGGCTCACTTTTATATCAGTGGGAGGCTCTCTGAATAACTTTCTCATGGGTACTTCACTTAGTGAACCTCTCACATAGCACGTGCGATCGTGGGATATTAAAGAATACCCTTAATTTCCAGAGATATTGACCCAAACTCTTTTTGTTGAAACCCCCTCCCAATACTTACAACCTCGTCCCCACCCCTTTTTATACCTCAATCCTTATAAACTACCCTACCCACCCCCACCTTAAACCCCTCATCCCCCCAATACCTGCAATACATTGGTTCGATTTTTTATAATTTTAAAACCCACAATATGAACTAACGTGATAGGATATTGGTCAACAAGTGAAGCCCCCGTGAACTTTCTCAAGGGAGATCGCATATTTACTTTGTAATCCCGTTCTGCTGGGGTTTGAGGAGCACAGTTGGCTCCCTCTTGATCTATGAACTTACCATTTGTTCCAATATAGTAAGGAACAAGCCATCAATAACAAATTCCCGACATATTCTATTTTGTTGACTCTATGCTGACACCTAGGAGGAAGTTGCTCATATATATATACATGGGTATCTCCTTGAATTGTATAATTCTTGAGCAAATTGAAATCTTGAGGAAATTGGTGTTGACTATAGAAAATAATGCTTCCTTGATCATTGGTATCTTTTGGAGTAACAAATAGGGATAAGGTCCTTGTGAACACTCCCCATGCTTCTAGTTGTTTGGACTCATGATTGAGGAAATTAGTGACTTGGTCCATGCTCTCTTAGACCTAGAATCACATTAGCTTCATAAGTGAAATGTTTGCATACCTACTCAAAACAACCTAATAAAAAGTACATCACGTGCATTAAATACTCTAGGTAAATTATTCATAGGAAAATGACAAATTATGTCATAATAGCAAGGTTTAGTAAGGAAAAGTGTGTCAAATGGTTCATTATAGAGACCCAATAACAATTGTCTATCTATCGCATTGAAAAGGCACTCGCAACAATTATTATACCACCACTATAACTCTAATGACGTTCCTTGATATTAGCACCCACAAGAAAACTTGAATAGCATATGATGTTCCTTGACATTAACATTTTATTTTAACTAGCATAGATCCATGTTATCCCCATATCTATTTAAGTGACATGAGGGATAACAAAATATTGAGGATTAAATATAAATGTTTTTGAATCCTTAAAGATAATTTAACTGCATTGAGGTTTGCACCCTGGTCCTCTTGGTGATTATTATATCTAAATTAAGATGTATTTGTGCTAGTAATATAGTTTTTGTTTCGCTAAACCGCCACATCAAGGGGGTATTTTTCTATCAAAATAACCAAGAGATTGCACTTGGGCATAGCTACCAATCATGCCTCCATGGGGACTGAACCTTGGTGAGTGTCTTGACAAGGCTTCACCATTGAACCACCACCCCATTGACAAGACTAAGCTTTTAATTGGTGTGCACATGCATCCATATTAATAGGGATTATTTTTTGTCTACAAATGAATTTGATAGGTCCATGATAAACCTTTATACCACATTGATTGAGTGAGTGAAGTTCTCATGATTTATAAGCACAAACAAATAGACATTACATTATGTAATAAATCCCAACTCATGTTGTCCTTTTCTCTTCTATCCTTGACAATTTTAGGTCAATATTGTCAACTTCCATATTGCATCTTTATTGACTACACTTGTCATTTCTCCACCAACATGTCATCGACTCCCATGCCTTTGCAAAGTCCTCTCGTGGATGCCATGTCCATACCACTTATTTTTCCAACTTTGAGGGTCTCTATCTCAAGTCTTTGGCACGAGAAAGGGTGAATGAAAAGGGTGGAGATATCAAGTGAGGTTGGGAGTGAAGGGTGACTCTTGTACTTTTCCCCATGGGAAAGTGGAGTGTGGGGGTGAAGGAAAGGCATATGAAATGTGTGGAAGATGGAAGAGATGTAAACACTATGGTGGAGTGGAGGAAGAATCAATGTAGAAGGATAGAGGATGCAGGGAATGTAAGGTAACACATAAGATGTATCATGAAGTATGGGGAAATACTTGGGAAAGAGAATGTGAAAGACTTTTTCCTAAGAAAAGGGGACTTGGTCCAATCAAGAATTCGACCCATTTAATGACTTTTAATGAAGATTCTAGATGGAAACAACAATAAGTTTACAAAATATTTTTCCCAAGGGGATCTCCATAACCTTCTACATCTTTGGCTTAGAACCCAAATTCTAAATTTCACTCGCCCTATTTCCTAAAAAGGCCCTAAAAATTGGTGTGTATTTTCAAGGTTAGTGAAATGCAATAGGGTGATCAACCACCCCATAACTACTCAATTGAAGAACACTAGGACTATATTTTCAAGGTCAATGAAATGCAATAGGGTGCTCAAGCACCCCATAACTACTCAATTGAAGAACACTAGGACTATATTTTGAAGGTCAATGAAATGCAATAGGGTGCTCAAGCACCCCATAACTACGCAATTGAAGAACACTAGGACTATCTTGCATTATTCTATCGACCACACCACACAAAATCCATATTGTGCTACATCAAGAAATTTTAGGATGATCAATTTGCTTGAAAAAGTCATTTATGTAGGACACCTATTCACTCATAAACACATTACTACTATTGTTACCTATACAATGAGTTCTTTGACCCTAGATTTTAAGAGTGAACCTACATTTTCTTCAACCGTGACCATTACTAGGAGTAGGTTGATGCTACACAATATTAACCCCTAGGGCATGTGAATGCATGTTGTTTTTGGAGATAACTTAATGTCTACGCATGTCTTTTTGTACCTTGTGCTTGTATCAATTTGTTTTTACATTTGATTTCATTTAAAAAATTTGTAACAACTTATTTTTAAATATATAAATATCATAGCATTACATCTATCTTATATGTATCATAAATTATCTTTTCCAAATTAAAATGTTTAAAAAATATAAATATCATTGAATTATTTTATGATTATTTTATATTTAAACTTAAGTATTTAAATAAAATTTATATTTAAATATAAAAATTTTAATTTTAATTTAAAGATAAATACATATTATTTTTTATAATTTTTTTGGTATTTTACATTTATCATATTAAAAAAAACTTTCAAACCAATCACACTCTTAGCCTTTGCGTTGGTTCAAAATTCTTCAAAATTTCCCCATTTTTGCCACCTGTCAAAATTGATGAACACAGATAGAAACTCTGAAAGATTTTTTTTTCTTCATTCCTGCTACTAAGCCACAAGTCAAAATTTTGATCAGCTGAGGGTTTGAAATATTTTTTTTCTTTCTTCCCACTACGAAGCCATAAGTCAAAGTTTTGAACGGTGAGGGTTTTTAAGGGGCTTTGAAAAATTGAACATCTTGTAGGGGGATCAGCTGAGTGTTTCTAAGGGGCTTTGAAAAATTGAACATCTTGTAGAAGGGTCAGTTAAGGGTTTTTAAGAGGCTTCTAGAAATCGAACATCTTGTAGGGGACTGCACAGTTCATGTCCAAGCTTTCTAGGAGGATCAACTTGATTTATTGTTAGGTGAGTTTCCTTTTAGGTGGGCTGAGTTTTGCTTGCGGAGGGGTCAACTTCATCTGGAAAGGGAGGAGATCAATTGAAGAGGGAACATTCTTTGAATGGGTGGAGTTATCTACTTTGGCTCACAAGACCATGTTAGATCTTCATTTAAAGGTTCAGAATCCCCTTCGTCCTCTAATTTTCAGACAGGTAGATCACTTCACTCCAACTCCTCATGTTTTTGCATGAATAAATGATATTTTTATGAATATAATGGTTGATTTATTGAATGTGTTGTGGTTTTTTTTCAAATGTTTTCAAAATGGATAGAGAATCCATATGGTTTGATCAAATATGAAATGCATGCTTGGCATGGCAAATTTCAGAGAAATAATGTCAATGGTTAAGATATTTCTTTAAAAGAAAATTTGGATTTATGTCATCTTCTACTTTCTATGTCTCTATTTGAGGATAAAAATATTTTATCTATCCCTGTGACATATTTTTGGAACTGACCAATAATTAAAAAGTTTATGAAAAACTGTCTTTAGAACTGAAAACTATCTATAAAGTTGAAAAAAAGGATCATTATCTCTATAGCTGAAAAACAAGATCACTTTTCAGTGAAAATACAAAATAAAAAGTGTTCTACCTCTATTTGAGTGAACGATGTCCATATTTACTCATTACCTAGAAGTTTTTTTTTCTTTGTTGGAGCTGCTTACAGATCAGCGCAGCTCTATATGATAAGTTCTATGCCGCATATGATTTCTTTAGGCTCTTTTTCCTTTCAGACATGTGTTCCTTTGTCCTCTGGGTTTTCCTCTGTATGCACAGGTGTCAATTAAATATATTGACATTAACCAGATAATTATCTTTTTCCAAAAAGATTGGTACAAGAGAAATTAGGATAAGCCCAAAAAAATCAAGAAAAAAATGTCGACATGTCCGCCTGCTTCCATTATTCTGATATCTTTCACCTCTATACGTTGAGCATTGGAACGTATAGCCATTCACCATGTTCAAGCAATAGATTGATGTTATGCTCAATTAACTTTGGGGTAGCACCAATTTCTTGTTTATGGAATCGTTGTTGACTGTTAGGTTGATTTATCTTTCCTAGGAGGATTTCTGCGTGAGGCGTTTGCATATGTAATTTATAATTCTTACTTGCCAACTTCATTTGTTGATGGGAAAATGTCTCTCTATCTATAAAGTTTCATGCTATGGATATATTTTCCAGTTCGCAGGTAAGAGATCGAGTCCCTAAATTAATTTCATGCTCTATACCTTTATTTGTTGAGGTATTTTCCTAATATTAGATTCATTATTTTTTGAGGTATTTTCCTAATATTAGATTTAAGGGAAGAGATAAATAATTTAAATTAATTTTCAAAATCATTTCTGGCTATGGAAAAGTAAATAAAAATTTGTAAATTAATTTCCAAATATCACAATGTTTTGAGCTCAAGGATCAAGGACATGCAGTTGGGATCAATCGGACATGCAGCAAGGTTGGATCTATATTTATTCCCCTCAATTCCAACAAAATGAGAAGGGTTGCTCAGATAGAAGCGGGCTTGTTTGACTAGCTAGGTAAGCTAAGTACATATAACTTGTGACTAATTGTATTTATGTAGCCAACTAGGTTAGTTAGGGTTTCTACATGGTCCAAGGTTACCATTGCACATTGTTTTTGTAGTCCTTTAGCGATACAGGTATAGGGTAATAAATCTGTGGTGAATTAGTGGATCAGTGGTGAACAGGTGAGACCCCAGTGGATGGGGATATGACTCAAATCCATTAGATCCCTTACAAACACCAGTTTTATATTTGACTCATAAAAATGCAAGCTATCAACCCCACTTGATGGGAGCCTCAGAATTGTACGAGGTTTTCTTCAGGAAAAAACACAGCTAAGAAACTTTTGTTAATTGACCGATGCTAGTTTTGTGCTATGCAAGTAAACCCAAGAGAAAAAAATGATGGTGGAGGTGATGAGGTTTATCTTATGGCTCTTATTGTAGCGCTAATATTATAACCCTAGTAGAAGACATGAAGAAAGCAGCTAGCTCCTTGGATGATATTGCACCCACAGGTCTGGATTTGACATGTAATTTTTAGGGTGAGGTTAGCATAATTACATCTATCTATAAGGTCTTGCGCAGGCAGGCTAGTGAAAGGTTATGGAGACTACAACCAAGCAAGCCCTTGCATGTTAAATCGGGCGGATCCACTTGCTCAAAGGAGGGATAAATTAAGGAGAAAGCAACTTCTGTTTCTTCACACAATTCTTTCGGGTTTGATCTTCCTCTCTTCCCATAGTTTTCCCCAAAAGCCTGAGCATAGCGAATTCAAAACAAAAATAAAGGTAATACCTTAGGAGGAGCATCAACATTATGTAAAATAATATGCAAGTGACTACTATTAGTGGGTGGAGGGTCGTTGGCTTTGTTTGGAATAATTTATGGGTCATTCCATACTGTTGGTTACAAGTCTGATGATTAACCTCTGCAGATTTCATGTTCATTTTTTGAAGTGTGGAATCTTTAGGTGGGTTGGAGTAAGTTCGTAAGCAAGAGATCAACGAGCAGGTAACTTGTGGTATTTCGTGTAACTATAGAATTAAATGCGATGTTGTAACATGGGGAACATAATATCTTCTCTTCTCTCTTGTGGTGTTTTCGTAAAGCCAACCCTTCAAATAGAAAAGAGAAGAAATAAACCGTTTGGATTATACTGAACCAAAAAAGGCACCCTAGCTCCCTTTCAAAAGCGAATCAGCTGGTGTTTTCTCACTGGAACAAGCAAGCCAAGATATTTTTTATATTGGAAGCCAACCCAAATTTATCCAGGAAACAAGCTAACTGCACTTCAGAAACAAGCCCCCTTTGTCACCTCATTTTTGCCCACTCTTTATTTCAGAACATTCCATGGTTTTTTCCTACCTCAATTTTGATTTACTCTTAAGTAACCATCATATATTTCCAAGAATAAATTATGAAAGACATGAGTTCTGCAAATGGAATTAATTATACAAAAACAAACCAATTTCCAAATGGCCTAGACACATGGTTGCTTATTTTTGGACGGGGATATTGGGAATACCTTTGTCTTTAGAGGGATTTTGTTAATTATTGGCCATTATTTCCGGGTTATTGATCTGCTTTTGCCTCTATGGCCTATGCCTTCACCCTACCAGGGATGTTGTGACAAGATATTGATTAGGAAGAGTCGTTATTACTGGCTCTCTACAACCTGGATAAGATTGATTTATTGGATAGATTATCTTGGATAAGAGGAGTTATCAAATTCATTGGAATGGGATTGGGACGAATATAATTTATATGGTTGGTCAGCATATTCATATGGTTGGGAAGCATAAGAAGAGAGAGCTTGCAATACTTTGAGTGCATGAAATCTTATTATGGCCTTTTGCACCTGAGTTGGAGAATAATGCTTGCTGGTATGGTTGGTAGCATGCATTAAACTAAAGGCGGGTAGGTCTTCTGTCTATTCCTAAAATGGATTTGGCTCTAATTCCTGAATCGTATCATAAAGGCTCGACTGAAGCAAGCAGAGTTGAATGCTATTCTATTAAAGAACCTATCTAGAGACAAGTGTTGCGATATGGAATGATTCTTTCCCATAGGGTAAATTTGGATGTCTAGTTTGTGGTCCTAAGATAAAATCTCTACGTTCAAAAATCTTAAGAAAGGAGGTGTTTGATGAGTATAGGAATTTCCTCTCTAAGAATCACAGGTATAGAACAACTAAAAGAAATCTTTTCAATGGGAAGCAGGAGAATGCATTAAAACCATGGAGAATGACAGCTCACCTTTGGAAGATACAATACAATAGAAATCGTCATCATGGTACATATGGATCATCGTATATGAATTTTTATGTATTTTAATTTTTATTGTGAGTTGTTTGTTGTAGTGGCCATATTTGATTTATGATGTAATTTATTAATTATAAACTAATATTCATGGTGTCCATCATGATCATGAAGGCGTTAATGGTCTTCCACGAGGAATGAAAAGTTATCCTATTCAATTCAGCAGGTTGCCCTACTATGAGCACTTACAAATCGCTCATTTGTTTGATACAATGCATATTGGAAATAATGTTACTGAAACCTTATGGCGACTAATAGATCTAAGGAGGGAGAAAGATAAAGTTGTGAAAGTGTGCAAAGACATTCAAGAAAGCAACCATGCAATGAAAGACGTCATCCAATTTCATACCAACAGAGAAAAAGTTAATATAAACTCAATTCCATGGATGTTTATGGAGCAAAAAAGCAATGTTGTCAAAGAAGTAATGCGGAAAATTAAATTTCCCATCGGTTTTTGTGCAAACTTGAAGAATATCATAACTAAAAAAGGTGATTTTGTGGGGGTCAAAACACATGATTGGCATGTCTTCATCAAGGTAATTATTATTGTTATGTCCATATAATTTTTTATTGTTTGTATACTCTTTTTTTAATAAATGGCATGGTTTGTATATTGATACAGTATGTTCTACCTCTCTCTCTCCTGGACAACTTAGACAACAATGTCAAACAAGTTATATATAATCTTGGTAAATACATGAGGTAACTAGTGATTACTTGCATGTGCTTAGTGTTTCTTTAATTCTCCGGATAATAATTTATATTTGTTTTTTTTGTGCACTATTTCAGAATATATTGTAATTTAATGTTTATTTTTGTTAAATATCCTTATTGGTTTGCATCACTTGTAGATGGTTGAAATCTAAAGAAATCCATAAAGGAGATATAAAGTATTGGAGGAGAGAAATTCCTCGTCTCATGTGTGAAATGCAGAAGCATCTACCATCGGCATTTTTCAATGCACAGGAACACTACCTCATACACCAAGTTGAGGAGATTCAGTTGTGTGGACCTATGCACTCAAGGTCCATGTGGATGGTTGAGAGGCACTTGAAATTTATGAAGGGTTTGGTGAGACAACTAGCACATCTGGAGGGTTCTATGATGGAAGGATATACGGTATACCAAAACATGTTGTATGTTAGTGAATATCTTCCTATTTTAGCATCAAAGTGCAATTTATGTCGCATTTGTGATCCAGAATCCAATAACAAAGTTGAAGGGGAGAAACTGAAGGGGAAAGGTATATTGAGGAAGTTGAAAGGTAATTATTAGCTACTGGATTTTTATTATATCCTTCATATTCTAATTGTATTTTATAGTCATAATTGCTTCAATTAAGAGCATATACTTCTTTGTTCATCATCATCATAATCATAATCATCTTTAAAATCATAATCATCATCATCATCATCATCGGTGTCATAATCATTGTCATCATTTACATCATTATTGTCATCATCATCATCATCATTTTCATTGTATTCATCATCATCATAATCATTGTCATCATCTTCATCATCATCATTGTCATCGTTGACATGATATCATCATCATTGCCATCATCTTCATCATCACCACCATCATCATCTTCATCATCGTCGTCATCATCATCATCGTTGTCACGATCAACATCATCATTGTCATCGTCGACATAACATCATAATCTTCATCATCATCATCATCATCGTCGTCGTCGTCGTCATCATCATCATCGTCATCATTTTCATCATCATCCTCATGATGATGATAATCATCATCATCATCATCAAGATCATCATCATCATCGTCGTCAAAATCATTATCATCAGCATTAGGATCATCATCATCATCAGTGTCATCGTTGTCATCAACATCATCATCATCATCAACATCATCATCAACAACATCGTCATCATCGACATGAACATCCTAATCATAATCATCATCATCAACATCATCATCATCATCATCACCACCATGCTCACAAGCTCACATGCTCAACTTTTCAATCATCCTTGAAAGATATATTTTCATTTATCCAAGATAGGGATGTGTCGTTATGTAGATGGTTCTTCCCTCATTAATGTGAAGATTCTTTATTCAAGTTAGGATATAATAAAAATATCCTAATACTATTATGGAAATTTATATAATATAAAATAACATATGATAAAAATAAAATACATATAATATAAAATAATATATAATATAAATAAAAAACATATAATATATAAAGTTTTTTGTGACAAGGGTTTTGGGTGACAAGGGTTTTTTGTACGCGTTGTGATGTTTGCTCCTTTGTGGGACAAGATTGAATGCAGACAGACCCTTCCTCATTTAGTGGGTTATTCAGGGATTCAATTTACAAACCTTCTTACCTTACAAATGAGAAAATCACTGTTCGGGTCATGAACTTAGAATAGGGCTTCACGCCTCACCCCCTCTCATATCTGTGAGTCGCTATTATAGTGATCATTCATTTTGTAGTGCATCTATAGATGTAATTACGCAATTTATGTAGTTTTGCACAGATAGGCTTGATAAACATTGTAAATACTATATGATAGTGTTAAGGACTACTCATACTATAAGGTTGGGAGAATATGGTATAAATACCATGTCCTAAGTACTAAGTCTGTGCCAGTATTTAAAGGGTGGAAAAACCATAGGATAGAGGGTTTAACATATGACTTGGTTGGTATATGGTATAATGTTGATTCCATAAACTATGGTGAGGGTTTGTGCATGTGTTAATGGTCATCAGCTGAAGGTTTGTGCATGCGTTAATGGTCACCAGTTGCTTGTGCAATATGGTTTTTGGCATTTTGGTTTAGTGTGGCCTCTACGCATTTGGAGAAGGGAGACGACCCCATCGATTCGTAGGTAAGATAGATCGAATCTGTGTAAAAATGCATTGCTTCGTTGTATTCTCCATGGCATGGTCATGCTTTTCATGCCATATTTGGTTTGTCTGTAGGTGAACGTGAAGGCGCTCCGAGGTTTGCACAGGATACACTATCAATTTGGGATTTCTTCTTCATGGCCATGGTAAGCATGCTAGCAAGATTTACTTGCCTCCTCTCATTCTAGGAATTTCTCATTTGGAAAACTTTACTGGGTTGGGGTTTCGTGTGGCACTTGTTGAATCTGCCTTCGGGGTTTATAATGTATCTTGCTCTGGTTTTTAATGGACTCTTGTTGGGAGGTTTGGAATTTTTGGGTCGTGGCTGCACCATTACTTGTAATGGTGCCATAGCTCATAAATTTTCCATTTAACATTTTTAATAGTTTGACTGTTGTAAAAGAGGATTCGTGCCTCACTGTGTAAATACATTGCGCGTTGGCTTTTATGTAAGGACTGCAATGTGATTTGGTATATACGATTTCATTCGACGTTTATAAAAGATTATACGATGTAAATATTTGGGACTGTGTCTAGTAGATTTAATGTTGTGTTTTGAATGGCTGACTTACTGGGTTCGATTCGTGGCTTTCATCCTGTGGGATTTACTCTGTGCATTAATAATGGTTTGGGTTTGGGAGTATGCATGACACTCTGATGTTATTGTTTGTAAATTAAGTCAGGAAAGCTTCTAGAGCTTGGGGCGTTATGCCATGGGCTACGTCATTGTAGCAATGGTGTCGCATCTCATTGGCTTGCCATCGTATGCTCTGTGTTGGCGTTAAAATGGAGACTATGTTTTTAGCCAGAGTATAGAACGTTTGGATTTGCATTAGCTCAACGTGGGTGTACAAAGGTTATAACATCCACTCTACAGGAGGTTACTCATTGAGGCATCATTTGAAGCATGCTTAAACAATTTTATACACCATTTCATGAGAGATATTACATGCTTGAAGGTTACTCATTGAGTTGGTCCATCTCATGAGAGATATTACATGCTTGGCAAGTGATGCAAGCACCAACTGCCATAAATCTATGAAGACCTTAGTTTTACAAAAGACTTGTTCAGAAAGTGAATTTCAGGCAAACCCTTAGTTTCTCTCTTCCCTCTCTGTCCTTCTCGAGCTACCCAAGCTTCCGCGAGCTACCTCACCTCAAAATGAGCTAACAAAAAGCTCCTCGAGCTAACCTAAGCTACCTAACTAAATGATTTGGATCTGCATTAAATAAACCTCCAATTCTATTCTAATTCTGTTTACATATCCTATAATTAAGGAACAGAGTCCTTAATAAACTCAACTGACCCCTGCAAGTCATTAGTGACTCACTAACAAACTAACAACTCTTATCCAAACATTTACAAGTGGAAAGGACAAGTGTCCTCTTCCAGATTATTCAAGTTTTAATCAAGATAAAAGAATTTACAAGTGTTGAGACCCTAGGTCTCTCAATTCATATGACTTTGATCAAGCCATGGATGAATTCGTTTCCATGAGCCTATGCTCCTGCATCACAAAGCAAATTGTGTTTTACTCCAAATAGTGTTATGCTGTATAGGAATCCTACAAACCTAATTGACTCGACAACGAAGTAGGTTTAGAGTCTAGATGTTTATATTTCTAGGTTAATTTGTTTTTTGAATTGAAGTGTCGTGTGTGTGGCATGTGCATTCCCACATTCACTTGGTCAATTTAGTATGGATTGGGAAAAATTGACCATTTTGTTACTGATCCATTTAGTCATACCCTGATTTTCTTGGTTTGGTACCAAACTTGTCACTCCAAACGTTTCAAAGGCCGAGTTAGCTGGGTTGGGGGTCAACTCGGTTGACTCAGCCACCTTGGTAGAAAAACACTTGATTAAATCTGCAACTATTATTGTTGAAAAGGGGTTAGGCCAGTAAAAGGAAAAGGCGATGTTAGGAAAAGGAAATGCAAGCAATAATAAGCGAGAATGGATAATTGTATGTAACTAAAAGATGGGCATACATAAGATTTCTTAGGGCATACATAAATTTTTGCATACAATCCCATTAGTATCATAAATTATGGGAAAGATCAGAAAAACATCCCTACACAAATATTAACCGATAAGTATGGTTTTGGTGTTTCATTTGGAGAATAAAATCCTATAACAATAGTTGTTATTATGAATTTTAAAGGGTCCTAGATGAGATCTGTGCACTTCTAGGCAGTTCAACTTTCAAGCAAAAGAAGCCAATAAAAATATCCTAATACTATTATGGCAATTTACATAATATAAAATAACATATAATAAAAATAAAATACATATAATATAAAATAATAATAAAATACATATAATATATAATAATATATAATAAAAAATGACAAGTGTATTTGGACATTGTTGCGACTTGTTTCATTTTGGACAGTTCAGTTCAATTTGGAGGTTTTTGTGAATTTGGGAGTAGGTCCGGTAGACATGGAAGACAACTCTGTTGACCCATGGCAGCAAGAGCTCAACATCTTCTCCTCACCGGAAATTACCGGTATACCGTCCTCGGACACAGTGTAGAACACGTTGGAAAATTAGACAGCTGGAACCGAGAGTAGGGTTCCGGTTTCTCCGCCAGATGAAGCGATGCTAGGTGTGTTTGCATCACGACCATTAAACCCAGCCTTAGGAGGAGACCCGTACTCATTATTCCACTCCAACCAACCTCCGAGTTTGACTATACATAGTATTTTTGGCTATCCATGTTTTATCAGGTGATATATTCTTACTAATTATAATTTTTTGCTTACATAATTTATGTTAGATCATTATATTTTAAATTCCTTAATTAGATTAAGCAATTGAGTGTCATTTAATGTTGCTTGAGGATTTTAAAGAACTCAGTTACTTGAATTTAATGAGTAAATGATAGATGTTATATAACATGTTTATATAAATGGTTGGGCATGATAGCTTCAGAGATAGATTGTTTGAATACTTGGTCAATTGTAGCAGGATGCATTTATTTTCGCAACACACTCATGTCTTCATTTTATGTTTTCAAGATGCTTTTGAACAAATAATGGTTTGTTTCTACATCATAAGTCCACATTCAATGTTTTCAAGATGCTTTTGAACAAAGAATGGCTTGTCTCTACATCATAAGTCCACATTCAATAGCCTTTGCAGCAAGAGTTTTTATATAGCAAAAAAACTAACATTCATTCTTTACTTGTTTATGGATTTTGCAATCCTGCAGATGCAAGATGTGGACAATGG
Organism: Pseudotsuga menziesii; assembly: GCA_001517045.1. NCBI lineage: Eukaryota > Viridiplantae > Streptophyta > Pinopsida > Pinales > Pinaceae > Pseudotsuga > Pseudotsuga menziesii. The sequence goes on along the minus strand of LPNX010816293.1, from coordinate 246,116 downwards.
TACACTGTTAAAGTGGACTCTTCAAAGGTTACCTTGGAAAATAGAGCAGATCTTCTTCAACGAGCTGAAGTTCATGTGTGTGCTTTTGATATAGAGACAACCAAGCTTCCTTTCAAGTTCCTTGATGCCGAATATGACATGATAATGATGATTTCACACATGGTGGATGGGCAAGGATATATTATTAAAAATTGATAGGTAAAAACACTTGGCATTGTTTTATGCCCATTGGTCATCCTATCCTTTGTTTTGGGATTTCTTTCAGCTATGTTTTGGGATTTTTATTGTTTGCAGATTGATGTTGCATTGATTGTTATGAACATTGTTGCTCTTCTTTAGTTTTCCAATTCCTTTTCGTTGGTTTCTTGAGTGTGTAGGGGTGGGGCATTGAAGACTTGGAGTACACTCCAAAACTAGAATTTGAAGGAAATTTCAAAGTAGCAAATGTGCCAAATGAGGTATATCTTCCATTTACTGTTTACCCTAAGACTATAATTCTGAAAACAAGTATTGATCCCCTGGAATTTTGCTAGACTATTCTACTGTACTATTCTACTGGTTGTTTGGAATTTGCAAGAGTGAATTTAAATATCTACTTCTACATTATTAATAATGATTTAAGGTAACACACTCTATTGTTTCTTTGTCTCTTCGCTATATGAAGTGGTTATGTATTTGTAGGATTCAATCTTATTCTATATCCCTTCCTTGAGCAAATCTAGACTATTCTAAAAGTATTGATGCCTGTTAGTCAGCAAGTTTATTTCTGTTATGTTTTTATCTTAGTTGTTTCCTTTGGTCCCCTCTGTTTAGAGACTCTATAGGTTCAGTGTCCTCCATAATCACTTATTAATATTGGGGATGTGAAGCACTCTTTGCATGAGAGCTCTTTCTTATACCGGGAGAAACTTATGCAGATACTTATACAATTAGCACAATGCATATGAAGGATAAACACAATTCTTTAGACCCATTTAATCTTAATCATGTTATAAAATGCCACCCTTTAGAACTTTAGTCAACTCAAAATGGAGGTCAAGGAAACAGACAATGTATGGGGACTGCTTCATTCCACTTTCCAACTAATAGTCTCACCTAGGGAAGCACTGCGTTGTATTCAACTAGGAAAACTTGATTGCAAGCAACCTTTCTCCGACTCTCTCGAAAGCCAAGTCACATAGGCCATTTCTAAGGGGGTAAGTTGGAACATGTGGGCATGGGATTACGTGACCTTTGTACATGTGGTTCACACTACCGTGAAGTTGTGTTGTAATCACCTACCCTTAGCACATGTAATGTCTCTAGTTAAGGAACATTCTCTTAAAGTGTTCATGGATTGGTTAGATTGGAATTTGTCTTGTTAAGTGGTCCACTTGTAGACTTAGTATAGGGTTTGCTTGTAATTACTCTCTTCCTTATTCCATAAATAGAAAGGAGGGTACTTCTCTTGAGGATATTGGGTTTTCTATTTTGTGAAAAGTAAAGTTAAGAGTAAAGTAGTTGTGATAACTATATGTGCAAGGATGAAATATATACTTGACATAGAATCCTCTAGTTTGCTACCAGGCTTCCTTCAGTAGTCAAATTCTAGGCTGAAACCATGTGGCTGTAAGTGAAATATTTGGATTTTTTTTTTAAATCCATCAACAGGCATCGCTTTTTCGACATTCTTCCGACACTCCGGTCAACCCATCCGACGGTCGTGCCATGACTCTGACGCTTCCTCCCATTAGACGACCGACGGTTAACATGTCATATTGCGTCAGAAGGCCGACTCTTCTAGTGTCAGAGTGAGTCAGAGTACCAACACTATCTGAATTAAAAATTGATGAAACCGCCATTTCTCAAACACTTTTTTCCATCGAACAGCCGACGCTTCAGGGGTCGGAGGATGTCGGATTTCCGACGGTTTATGCAATTTTGGTTGGCACTTTGGAAGGAATAATGGTCGAATATGTGACACAATGGTTTGTCAGAGCTTCGACCCTTATTAGTCAATGGTGAGAGATCTAATGTTACGCCACCGATGGCAAAAAAAAAGTGTATGTGTCGAATACCCGACAGGTTAGTGTCGAATTTCAGACATGGTAGCCGTCGGATTTTGGCCTCAAATTATGTAGTGGTTAAAGTGGACATTAAGTGAACGAAAGAATATAAATAGAGAGTGAGCCTCTCTATTTATCACACACACACTCACTCACTGGGGCGCATGAGTGAGAGAGAAGTTGTTGGGATCAGAGAGAGAGACTACTGTTGTCGGGAGATCATCTTACTGTTTTGGGTTTTACTTTTGGTGTTGATTCTATCTCTGAGGAAGTTGCAGGGTTTTATCCTTTATGGTTTCCTCGAGGAAAATATTTGTGTCTATTGTCTCTTGTATTTGATTGTTGTGCTTGTTATTCTCTCAGTTAAAGATCCTAAGATAATGCTAGCTTGAATGATAAAAATCTAACATTAGGGAGGACGAGTACTCAATGGGTGCAGTAGGATGGAATCCGGTGGGCCATTTGTGATTGGTAATTCAACGTCGAGAATCAACATGGATCTTCGGTGACTTTGTCAAACTTCGGCATATACTTCAATCTTCGACAACTACAAAAATTGACAGATATTTTATAGTCATTGGTTTGGTTATTAATTATGCATTGTAATGAAATTGGCTTAATTTTAATGTTGAAAGTTGGATATATTGATTATATAAATATGTTATTTGGTATATGTTAAAAGAAATAAAAATAAATAACATTATTTAGATTCAAGATCTATTTTGTGATTATATTTATTTGCATATCAGATTTAGTTGTGCCATGAGGAGGGCCCCTACATCTTGTATCATAGATTTAATTATCTTGACATGCTATAAAGAAAGGGTGTAGGATGTTCAAACCAAGTATTATGAACGAAGCCACACCATAACCATGCATGGTTATTTTTAACTGTTCATAGACAGACATTGGAACATAATAATTCTTATTACAAGAAGAGGTAGGATTGTCAGTGCCATCTACATACACACAATATTTATTTTCAAATGGATCTCCTTCACTAGTTTTCCTCTTGGACACTTTTGATGGTGTTCGCAGAACTTGGGATTGAACTTCATAATGCTATTCCTTTTTGGAAAAAAAATATCAGTTTGAATACCATTTGTGTACCAATGTAGACATAGAACTAGAATGAAAGAAGAGAGCAAAAAATCAGGATTCAAAACTTGTTCAATGAATTCTATGGACCCAAAAAATCTGTTGTAAATGTTATCCTTCAAAATTTGGCATCTGGTTGGAATCTTGTTCTCTCAATATTGAAACTTGATAGAATCTCGCATGTACATTTGTTGACACTTATGTTGTTTGAATGTTCTATCTGGAAAGTTATTTAATATCAGTTTTTCCACCTGATTATGAGGTATGATATTTAATAGTTGAGCGCCATTCACCTAAACTACATCCATCGATACATGTACATGGATGCTGGGCACATATTTGTATGCTTCTAAGCATATACCACATGCAATGGGTACTAAAGTTTAAATAATTTGAAAGCTCATTCCTCCATGATCCCAATAAATATCAACTTGAGAAACTTGTAAAAGGATCCTTGTAAGCAGAACCTAGGAGCTCCTCCCCACATCTTTGCAATACATTGCCAATGTTTGTTGATATTACACTTTTCTTTTTACATGTACGCTGCTAGAATCCAATTTTTTTTTGAGACAAATCTGATACCAACATTATACATTTGGAATTAAGATCTAGCTATACAAACACTATACAGATCATGTATGAGGCATAATTTGTGTCATGAAATAATAATTCATCAATATTAGCTTATAGAATGTAGTGTCGTTTGTATTAAATGATTTCATCATGAATTCAATTAAGTTCATGTTGTTCAGTTCATCATGTTGATCTTATTGGTGTCTTGTTTCATGGATTTCGTGTTGTTTCCTCACTTCAACTATATGTTGAAGCCTCAGAACTGCCTTTTAAAATTATAGAAACACCTAAATTTAAAGTGTTATAATTTAACCTTAACATCTAATATTAAGTGAGCATTAATATAACATTTAATTAACATATAACCTAAGCATAATCATGATCTCTAATTAATTAAAACATAGCATATTATTTTAAATAACTAATTTTTAAACTAATGATAACATCTATTTTAAATTATATCATTAAATAATTAAATTATAATTAATTAAATTAATTCATTATATAATTTTTTTTACGAAATGTAAATTAACATTGAGAATTTTATATTTTGTATGTATATAAAAAAAAGAAATTTAAAACTAAATTTTGAAACCTCACTTCTACCCAAAGGCTATGCCACACGGGCTCTCCACCTACCTTTCCTCCACCTCGCTCCTTCCACACGCCAACACCTTCTTCTTCCACTGCCCTACCTCCTCTTTCATTATCCTTTCGCCTAGACAACACATAGCCCCTCTTCGCATAGGGATCCCACATGATTCCAGGCTACATGCACCACACGCATCCACCAACAAGTAGTCAAGCGTTCGGTCCATGGAACAGAGCCCCCCTGCTTCAAGAAACCTCCAGCTCTCAACCATGTGCGAGGTCCTTCTCTGCCCACTCCAACCCATTCTCAATAGTGACGAGGTGCTCAATCCTTGAAGGAATGGCAATTAACTAGTGTTGCAAGTTTTTTGACGAAGTAATTAATCTATGAGACTTCTAGGTTTTGAATCTTCCTGAATCTTTCTTTTTCCTTTTGGAATTTAGTTTTCCTACATGAATTTATATTGCTTTTTAGTTGGCTAAGATATGGAGAGTCAGTTATATTTTTAGATGGTATTTGGGTCTCTTATTGCTCAAATTCAAGGATTCCTTTGATGTGTCGCTCATAAAATATGTTCAATATTACGGTCAGTTTAATATTTCCACTAGAACTCGCATTATTGCATAGTATCTATTATTTTGCATTCATCCATTCTTTCTTTGTATGCTTTCGCATGCTTTTGAGTAGAACAGGGCTCTCAAGGTTTTTTTGGAAATTCATCTGTGATGCTAATGGGCAGGGTTTAAACAGATTATGCATTGCTATCTTACTCGTTGGCTCTCCTGGATACTACCACCAATGTTCGAACTTGGAAAATTGGTCACTTAACGTAAATGGCAGTTTGGCGTTGGAATAAGGATGGGAATGGAACCAAGACCCATGTTTGTTTTGGTAATATTTGTTCAAATCTTTCCCATTTTTTCTAGTTGAAATGAAAAACATATTTATTGCTGTAATTTATAAACGATTTTCATCTTTTACATTATTGAACGATTTTCAACCTATTTCATCTTATTTTAAATCATATGAGGGCCATGCTCTCTTCTAACCGGGAAAATATGAATTTCGAAAGAAGCAAAGGACACATTTCGATTGATATCTTGATTACTATAAACCTTTCATGTTTTTTTTCCCATAGATTGTAATGAGGTCTCTAAACCTAAGAGTAGGCAAAGTATCTCGGTATATATTTCTGAAGAGAAAAAAAATCAATTGATAATATCTAATGTCCAAACGATCATTAGCATATTTTATAAGTTTCCCTATGTAAGCTAATTTTGATGGCTAAATATATTGTTCATATATATCGATATGTAGTTGATAGGTTATCATTAACTTTTTCCTACATTGATCATGTAGACTGTGTAATCATTGGTAAGAGTAAATAAAAAATTGTGCAATATACATACCATCATTACACTTTGAAAACCTAGTTTCGTGAAATATCAAGAATGACATTTAGACATGATATTTATGATTGATAACAAGTTGTTTTTCCTCTTTTATTTTCTTTTCCATTTTGTTGACACAAACTCAGTCAAGAAAACTAGTCGACAAGGGTTCCCTCTCTTTCGACACCCAAACCACCACGATCTCCTTGAGCACTGGCCCAGACAGGTTTTACCTCATCGAGCAACACCCACAGAGTGGATGAAGTCTCACCCGAGATGTTCGAGGGAGAGCCGACATAACCAAGTTTCTGCAGAATGGGAGAGGACAATGTGCATCTCCTTATCAACTTAGCACAACATTACTAGATCTGATTATTCACCTTAACCATTAACAGAACCATTCATTATCATTCTTCAATAGATCACATCATTCAATCATAACTGCAGTAAACGCATTGATACACAAATAGATCCACAAGAATAACATCATTTAAAATAAGGAAACATCGTATCATTTACAAATCCATGTCGCACATTCACATTGCATTCATAATTGAGTCACAGAAAACAATAAAATAAGAAAATAGAAAAGAACACAATGATTCAACTCAACTTCTGTCTTGTCATATTACTTCCGCACATATTTTCCAAAATAGTTCACAGATCAACAAATATCATTTCATGTGCAGATCTTACATAACCAAAGATTTCTCACAAAATGCTCTCTTCAGATAGATCCATTGGTCTAGATCCATTGATACTTGCAATTATACATCTACTTATAGGGTTGTGCCTTTACATTCAAGGTCCACTTAGACAACTTCCTAACTAACTCTTAACTGATTCTACAAAATAATGACCAATATCCACAAAATATGGTCCAAAACTACAAAAGATGAGATAAAATATGTAAAATATTCTATCCTCCACCTTCCATGCCATCTTCCACTTGCGCGGTGTCTTTGAGCTTGCACGACATCCGTGATATTGCGCAACTAATGTACCCAAAAACTTCCTGCCAACAGGCCACCAACACAATATTATGGCTCGTCCTCGAGCCATGTCAGCGGGACACGGTGTACTTGTTAATATTCATCTTGAATTCTTCATACTGCTGACTGATATCCTTGACTTGCGTCCTCATCTTTTAAGCGATCTACGGGCTTTCTATCAAGGCGCATGCGAATGGGTGTTCCACCATCTTCTCAGCAATCTCCTTCTTGCCTCCTGTGCGGCCTGCAACACCGCAAATGATTCCCATAGCAAAGCGTGTGGGGGTCATTTATCTAGGTTAGCAACAATCTGGAAGATTTTATGAGCCAGTTTTTTCTGTCCCACGATCTTCAAATATTGTGTGGAGGCTATGAAGCGATGTCATCCGTGTTAGCTCTATACCAGTAAAATGTGGTCACATCCTACTCCATTGTTTTCCGTCATTGCAGTAGGACCCTTCTCTAAGTGGGGGTGGATTACATGATGTGCAGCCAAGTTTTTGTTGGGGGGTACAAATACATCATTGTCACTGTAGACTACTTCACAAAGTGGGAAGAGGCAATTCCTACCTTCAAAGTAGACGGTGAAATGACAGCTTACTTCATATTTAACCAAATCATTAATCATTTCAATATACCAAAGGAGATTGTCACTGACCATGGAAGTCAATTTCAGAATAGTATGATCACCAAGTTGACTACTATGCTAGGGTTTAAGCAAGATCACTCATCTTCCTTCTACCCTTAAGAGAATGGGAAAGTAGAGGAAGTTAACAAAACCTTCAAAACCATTATAAAATGTACTATTAACGCAAGCCATTCAAATTGGCACATCATGCTATATCCTGCACTTTGGGCATACTAGACTAATATCAAGACTGCTACTGGTTTTTCACCTTTCCCAACTCATTCATGAGGTGGAACCAGTCACACCAATCAAATGCGATATTCGATCTCTTAAGATATCTATTCACGTACTTCCTAACACTACATAACTAGAATATTGTTTTCTTCACTTAGAAAATATGGATGAACGAAGCAGAGATGCGTTTACAGCAAACGAAGCTCACAAGAATAGGGTAAAGAATCAATATCACAAAGTAGTTAAGCCAATATTTTTCTCTGAAGGGGAACTTGTTTTTATCTGGGATCAAGAAAAAGAGTCTCGAGGGGTAGGAAAATTCAAGTCTATGTGGTTAGGTCCCTAAGTTGTGTCAAAGGTTTTGAAAAAGGGATCATATGAATTGACTGATTATGATGGAAATAAGTTTCCTGAGCCTAGAAATGGACTCTACCTAAAGAAGTACTACGCTTAGGCATGGTTCTTGTTCTTGTATTTTATTTTATGTATTTTTATGTACAATAGCTACCTGGTTAGTGTTTCTTATACAGTCTATTGGTTGTTACACATTTTAGCTGAGTGGTTCATAGGTTTTGCAGATGGTGGTAGCCACCATACATGTAACCTGGTTTCAACCGCTTGGGTTATCTATTCACCCTCGAAATAACTAGTTTCCTTCGGTGGCGCTTACTTAGGTCCTACTACTAATAATGTGGCTGAGTACATGGAAGTTATTAAGTTGTTATGGGATGCTACACTACGTGGAATTACCCATTTGGAGTACGCACTTGACTCTCAACTTGTGGTTTCCCAACTAAATGGAGATTATCAGGTGTGGAACCCTACTTTGCTATGTCAATTTCTGCATGTAAGATTACTTGAAAGAAACTTTGAATATATTTCATTTAATCACATTTCAAGGAATGAAAATAGAATTACTGATGCTTACGCAAATTACATATTATACTGTTACTTAACACACACTTTGTAAAATAAATATAAAATATGCATTTGGAACACATGTAAATAACTAGAAAAACATATATATATGTAAAATATGTCCATAGATATATTTATTTTTTCATCCGTAGATCCTGTCATAACTATATAAATATACAAAAAATGGGATCGTAATCCATATAAATGCCTATAGATCTAAGCATGTTCCTCATCCTCCTTGGCTGTAGATGCCTCTTCGGCATCCCTGTAATGAATAACAACCCTAGCTACCCTTCTAAGGAGGAATATCGAGGTCGTCAAAATCCCTACTACATTGGGATCCACTCTATCCGCATGGTAGGGACACCTTGGGTTAGCCTAGATAGCTTCTCCTCAAGAACTCGTAATATGCTTTGGTCCCCACCATATGTGGGCCACACAAAGGTACTAGGATTCCCATCGGGGTGTGCGGGTCCAACATCTGCATTTAAAAACATTTAAAAATGATCAAAACTTTTATACATATGTATATACACAACTTTATGATTAAAACTCATAAAAAAATCAAATAACATAAAAGATAAATATACCTATCTCTCCCCATGCCTCCCCTGGTAGGAGGACAAGGTCATTGCCTCCTCGAAAGTCCAATCCAATTTATGGGAATTGCTCAAGAGATGGTGCTTGCCTTTCCCACCAAAGATAGAAATCATCATCATAAACACTTTGGACTGAACGTCTGTCACCTTGATGGAGAAATATGTCTCCCCATCTGGTAAGTCTAGACTAGTGGGGGGAGAACAGTGGTAGTGCTATTATAGGGCTGATAGCAGGAACTCTAAGAAAGAAGAACGACACAAAAATGCTTGCATACCCAAATTTCTTCCTTTGTACTCTCTTGCAATCAGAGAGTTTATTTTCATGATTGGGATCATACCCAAGCACCAGTCAAACACTATACCTTTCATGCATTCTACTACAACTCGCATTTGAGTCCGAGTGGCCAAGTGCAGTGAAGAAGAACTGAAAATCCTTACCACAGTGCTTACCATCACTTGTAATGGAAAGCTGGTTATCTGAGAAATTGGGATACATGTCCCCTTCTTCTGTGTACCTGGTGGGTAGTAAGTATCAAAGTAGTCCTCAACACTCATAGGGTCACCACCCCTACCAGTACCCTCAAGGTTTATAGGCATGCCTCTGTGGGAAAGACTTGTAATGAAAAACATTTCCTCTACTGTAATATCCAATATATCTCGTTGTAGATCAAATAGACCAAGGTCATGATCCTAGTAACTGACAAGAGTCTCTAGCAGGCAAACATTGGCCCTCATGTCGGAGGTGCAGTAGAATTTTAGCAAGCCACATTGTTGCAAAGCTTGCAAATTTGGGCCATCCCGCATTGCCTCTCGATCCATGTATTCATGCTCTCTCTCTCCACTCCAATACCATTTTGTACCTTTCTAATGACCATTTTCAATCATTAGAACTCATTAGTTTCTTTTGATTTTGGACATTTTTTAATTTTTTTACAAGTCACGTAGCATATGAGACTATGCTTTCAGCACAACACGGTTCATCCATGGGTTCTTCACAAAAAATCACATATAAAATGCGTATACGTGACTCTTATAATAGAATACTCGTGTATGCTATGTAACATGTTTAGGGCTTGCATAAAACCATAAAATTTTACACTAAAATTTAAAATGGAGCAGATAGAAAGAAGGAGAAAGGAGAGGTAACCAACCTGCAACTTGTGGAATTGGATTCATTCCAGCGATTTCTCCTCATTGATCAACTGAAGTTTAGAGGTAAAACTTGCCAAGTTTATTAATTTTCCAAATGGTATATCTATTTTTGTTTTTTGAACTATTTATAGAAAAATATTCAAAATTTTGACCCATTTCCTATAGTTTAAAATTAATTTTTAATGTATGGACTAATACCATGGTTTTTTGCTAAATTTAGCAGGTCTGAGATCACTAAAAAGTTGTTTTTCGCCACATATAGGGTATAATTTGACCATTATTGTCGATATTGCACTTATACCTTATCCTTCATTAAAGCCTAGGATCACTTATTCATCCATGGACTATGGTGTCAAACCACTTTCACCTCATATACATCATTGTTCCTCTGTGTATAGGGCCTCCTTCACATGTGTACCCTAGTTTAGAACATTTTACCGTCTTTTTGGTACCCATGCCGCAGTTGTGTTAGGTTTATGAGAGCCTTCTTAGTAGTTTTTCATGACAAAATGAGCCTTCATTTTGCATATTTTTACGATTTATCCCTATTTATAAGGCTCCCCGCTCTTATGGAGATTTTTTAGGCCTTGGTCTGACTCCTCAAAAAAGAATAGACTACCTTAGACTCGTTAAGAATAAGTGAATGATCATCCACTGAGGTATAAGTTTAGCCCTTTTTCTGGACTTGTGGATTATTTAGGAAAAAGGAATACTCTCTTTTCTACGGAATCGAGAAGAGTATCTTTGGGCATGGTTTAATCGCTTTTCCCGACCTAAGGGACTAAATTTACGGAAAATGAACACCTGGTATGAGCTTAGTTTTCTCTTTTTTGTGCTCTGGACCCAAACATGAAAAATATTTCGAGCGTACTTTATGTCTTTGACTCAAAAAACCTAAAGAACAAATCATCGATTTTATTGTTGTAAGCCTCATTTCTCGTAATCAAATGGATCTTTCTAAGTGATATTTCCTTCCTTCACACTCATTAAACTTGGTCTATTTGCCACTTTTGAAGGTGTGTCGGTTTGTTATTAGTTTACCCCTTTTTCAGACCTTCTTGACTAAGTACAAAAAAGGTATACCTTTTTCCTCTAGGAGCTAAGAGAGTTCTTATGTGGATTGTTTTATACTTTTCCGGCCTTAGGAGACTAAATTGTATGAAAAAGCACCCCCTTATAGTTTTCTTCAAAGTTTTCATACTCCCAAAATATGAAAACACCAACGAACATGTACTAGTTCGGGCTTGTAAAATCCACGAATCAATGACATTATCAAGCACTATTCTCTCCCCTCTTCAAGTTTGTAAAAACTGAAGAGAGACTCGAGTTGACTTTCCTAAACTTGTTAAAATTTAACATGAAAGATAAGGAAGAATTAATCTCTTTGGGTTATAAAAGTGGCAGCATGTCATCCTTGAACAAAGCACTCTCTGAACTTTTCGATACTCATGTCTTAGTTTACACTTCTAGCTTAGCTGTTACTTCGAGTTATTACTCCTCCACTTGTCCTTTATACATGGGGAATCTAATCATGTCTCCTACATGACAGATAATTCTAGTTGTCCTATCTGCAATTCAAAAGCTTCCTTGGGTCATCTCTATGTTGTGCTCACTATTCAAGAATTTGTACCTTCATCTGATTATTATCCTCTTTGATAATTACTTGTGCCTACCTTCCCGTATCTAGTTTCCTAGTCACTCTTGTGATCCATTGAAGGATTCATTACCTTCCTCCTCACATTATGGTTTCTCATCAGTATCTCCTGAAGATGAAGACCTAGAGTTTTGATGATGGTACCTTAGGATTCACTATCATTATTGGTGAACTCCTTTGCTTCAGTTGTCAGCATCACTCATTTTTTGAGATTCTATTGAATTCCTTCCATGTTCAACTTCAGCACATCTATTCACATGGTATGGATTGAACTAGATCCCTTGGATTTGGATGAAGACCTTAGGTTCACCTCTATAACCTAAGTTACGCAAGATTGTGTTATGTTCAACTACGTTGCTTCATGATTTTGAAGACTCATCATTGTATATTATGGCTTCAATCCACCTTGTAATATACATGGTCCCTTTACCCAGATCATATGATGTAATCAAATATTGTAAAGGAGCTATTGTTCTTCTTTATTTATCATGGCATCCTCATATATGATTTTGTATATGAATTTGATATGTATTTTTTTTAGGTACTTCCATGCTGCCTTGGTAACTAAGTTCTCCAAGATTAAAATATTGTAATGTATTCGTCCATCACTTCCCTCTGACCTCATGCACTGAGGGGGCATCTGTTATCATGTAAAATGGAACTTCTCCATCCAAGTACTGACACCCAATGTGTTGGTACACAAAAGGACAAAATGGATTGAAGTAGCCAAAACACTATAGATGGGAATGACCTTTGATGCATCATTCCCTCACTAGCTTAACCTATTTTTGGTTTGTATATTAAGGATAATACACGACGATTATCTTGCAACCCGCGTATCATATGTGAGTATTTGCATTGCAACTCGAGTATACATCATTAGGGCTTGCACCCATGGGTTTCCATTAAGCAAGTCACATATCATATGCGACCTGCCAGTATTAATAGTCATGCATGCCTTAACCCAAGTTTAAAAAATATATAAACATGATTAATCAAGGACAATTGGGCCCTTAATCATAACTATCCCAACTTATTCAACCATTTCATCCTTCATAACCTCTATATTTCTTCATGTATAAATAGAGGGTAGGGGTTGAGGATAATCAATCATAAGTTATAGAGAAAAGTTTTGCTGGTGGTTTTCCTTCAAATATCTTGGAGCAGCAGAACTCAATGTCCTTGGGTCACCAAAGAAGAACTTGTCTCGGATGTTGGGTTGTAATCTCACCTCACTTGTTTATCAATAAAGAGAGTCCTTCTTCCAATATTGTGTCTTTGCACTCTTATATATTGTGTTTTATGAATTATCTTATTGTTTCATTGTAAGCATGTTATTTCATTGACCATTCATATAATATATAAGATATTGCAAGAAATATCTTTCTCTTTGCAAGTGATTAGAGATCCCCTGGAAGCTGTGGAAGCAATTTGAAGAGAAGAATAAAAGCTAGGATCAACTGTCTAAATAAGGTATGCCTAATTTCTTCCTATTTCTATTTCAAATTCTGAAATGGTTGATTGTCTGCAAGTTAAATTGGTACATTGGTAACCCCAGATACACTAGGTTATAAGGGTATGTTTTCCTGAATAGCACCCACCCCCCCAATACCTACAATGTATTGACCTTATTTTTCAGAATTTAAAACCCCCTTTATGAATGAATGTGATAAGATATTGGTCAACAAGGTGAATCCCCCATGATTAGCTTTGATCCTTTCCCATCTAGTTATCTTCTTGTTAGGCTAGGGCTCTCATTGGTCTTCATCGGGGCCACCCCATTACACTCCCAGAGTGGTGGGATCCGTTGTGCCATTAGTTGATGGCATTGAATTCATGTACTTCCTAGCCCATGAACGTAGTCCATGAGTGGATGTATGTGTTACGTTTATTGTTCATATCGCTTTTGATTTTGTTCCAATATTCTAATTAATTATTGACAATTATACATGCATGTTACTAGAGATAACTATACTTGTTGCTATTTTTTTGGCCCATAGTTAACTAGGCTTGGAAGGAATGCATTCGTCAATGACCGTGGATGATGGTGATGGATTATGTTCATCCTTAAACGTTGTAGAAAAACATAGGTGGACCACATTTAATTTTTTCAAAGGTCTTATAAATATTAGTTTTGTTGTCCACGTGTTGTAAGTATATAAACTTAAAGATGGATTTATTTGTGTTATATTTTTTTATGGAATAAAATCATGTATAGAAAAAATATAGCATTGTTTTGAAGTGCAGTCAAATTTTGGGTTATGTCATGTTTGTTGTTTTTTGTTTACTTTCAACTAAAACTCAACATTGTGGAACATACAAACTTTGTTTTTTTTTACTAGAGTCCAAAATGGAAAAGAGAACAAAGTTAAAGTGATGTGTACTAAAAATGTAAGGTTTTAGATGTTTATAAATCTGTTTTGTTTTATGTTTTAGTGCTTAGTAGCTATGGCTTGGTTGTTCAATTGAGATGGCTTGGACATATACCCTCAAATTTGATGTACATGGATTTTTTTTAGATGATATCAATTTAAGCTTTGCTTTGAGTATAGGCATTCCCATTAGCTGATATCTATGTTTTTTTTGTTTAGGTGTTACAAGTAGATAATCTTAAAGATAGATTTATTTGTGTTGAACTTTTTTAATTGAATAAAATAGTATATAAAAAAAATACAGCCTTATTTGAAATGAGTTGCGGTCAAATTTTGGGCTATGTCGTGTCTACCTTGTTTTTTTTACCTTCACCTACAGTTCAATCCTGTGGAAAAAACAAAAAAAAATTCTAACTAAAGTCCACCATGGAAAAGAGAACAAAGTAAAGGTAATATGCACTTCAAAAAAAAAATTATATGTTTATTGATCTATTCTATTTTGCAATTGGTGTTTGGTAGCAATTCCTTGGTTTGTCAATAAATTTAAACAAATGCTTTGTTTAATGTAATTAGTAAAAAATAAGACACATCTAAAAATACAAATGCTCAAATACTTAGGATAAAATACACTTAGACCAAACAGATAAGTTTCATAATGTATAAATAACTTCTAATAAAAAGGATATGGGTATTAGGGTGTACATGGTAACAAACACACACACACACACACATATAGCAATGGTTGATACTTCTAGAGAAAAAAAAAACCTTTTTTTTCAACAAAAGTTCCCTTATAATAAATCTTATAACATTACCAAAAATTGGTGTCGGGACATTGCCACCTCGTGGCTCTTATTTATTAAATGGTTTGTATAATGTTTTACAATTTTTTTTTGAAAAAACTATTTTATATAACATGAGTAAATTTAAATATTTTTTGGTCCAAATCTATTAAGGGGTGTTTTATTTACTTCTAATCATGGATAAGAGAATTGTTGGGTTTTTCTTTCTTGTTTGCTCACATTTGTTTTACAATATTTTCTTTCCATTGCCTCCATTTGGTCTAGTGCAAAAGTGCCAACATAGATGTTATGGGATGTATATTTTCTTAGCTCATTGAATTTTTGGCTTTGTTCCATCTCTTATGTAATACCCCAATTGTTAAGCCCCGAACTTATGATCCTTCATGTGACTTATGTTATTTTACATTATGGACTTATGATATCTTATATGATTATGGACTTATGATCCTTTGCATTATTAATGTGCTTAAGTAATTATGATTATTGTTTGATAATGTGACTTTGGAATTTGGCACTATTATTAATGTTAATGGTATTACTAGCATCATTGCTATCTTTGAATGTTGTTACTATTGATTAAATAAACAATTGGCTCAGCAAAGAAACTAAAAGAGTATGGGGGACCATGGTTTCCACAAAGTGAGGGGGGATGGAGAATTCTCATTCACCTTATAACTTGTTGTTCGCTTAAGTTTTTCCATACCAATTCATATTTTCACCTTAGTGAGATTAATAGTGTTGGTCACCCAAACCTTGTAGAACATACCATATTCTCAATAATTATGTACTAGATGGAGTTAATATTGCAGATTTTGCACACCTTAGTGGTCCCCTCTATCCTAGGGAGCTCTCCTTGGGAATATATTCCCTCACATTTATGTCTTTTGGTCATTTATCAGCCCTTTTCCTAGGGATCTCTCCTTGGGAAGATATTCCCTCAATTAAATGTCTCATCATTTCTAGCACTTGGCTGGATTTAGAACGTTCTGCTTCTAGTTGTATGGTAGGTAGTGAGTGATTACTTTCTTATGGGAGATTATCATTCTTGTTGGGAAGCACCATCATTCAGTCTTGATTGTACAATTTATACATTCACACAACAAATGCAACATTATTGTTTTCTAGTTTATAATTTCGGTGTGCTTCAGCAGAAACTAGATGTTTCCATAGGAAACAGGGTTTAACCTGTGGCTCTGATACCATATGTAGCATATCCATATAACCACCTCTACAAGTATAATATAAAAAATAAATTTGACATAACCTAATTACCATGAGTTATAAACCCTTTCTCATTCTCTATCACAAAAACCACACAAAAACAATACAAAGGAAAAAAAACCTTCAAGGTTTCATCCTAAATCCTTTAACTGGTTTGAAATCCAAATACTAAGTTTAAAATATTTTTTGCAACAAGCCTTTTGCAACGAACCTCTCTGCAACAAGCCTTCCACAATGGACTCTTTGCAACTATCATTTTCACGGCATGACTTTCGCAACTCCCCTTCCACAATGCATATTGCGAATTGTGGTAAGTGCCTTGGAAATCTATAGATTTCCCTTCCTCATTCCCTCTTTCGCAATGCAGATTGTAGATTGTCGAAGGTACTTATATTCATTACAAATTTCCTTTCCGCGATTCCGCTTCCGCAATTGTGAATTGCGGATTGTGGGAAGTACTTAATTCCTTCACAAATTTCCCTTCTGCAATCCCACTTTCGCAATGCGGATTGCGAAAGGTACTTAATTTTATTTACATTATTTCCTTCCACATTCTACATTCTGCATTGCGGATTGCGGTTTGCATAAGTACTTAACTTCTTTCATAAATTCCTCCTGCATTTTTGCTTCCACGTTGTGGATTCCGAAAGTAATGAACTTCTTTACGTAATTTCCTTCCACATTCTGCATTGTGGATTGTGGATTGAGGAAGTACTTAACTTCTAGTAAATTTTAACCTTTTGCAAGCCATCTAGCCCATAAATCTAGTTTTTCTTAAGGCGTAGTTTCATACTTGTGGA
Organism: Pseudotsuga menziesii; assembly: GCA_001517045.1. NCBI lineage: Eukaryota > Viridiplantae > Streptophyta > Pinopsida > Pinales > Pinaceae > Pseudotsuga > Pseudotsuga menziesii. The sequence goes on along the minus strand of LPNX010816293.1, from coordinate 229,044 downwards.
TTTATGGTAGGTTATCTGAGTCAGTTTTATTATGGAATCAACACATTCTTTTCACAAAATTGCAACAAGCAAATGAGGATTAAAACCAAAGTGCAGGAATTCCATTAAGCCGACATGCATTCCACAATCTATGGGAAATCCCTTATATTGGGGTATTAATAACAAAATTATAAAGCATCTAAGTGTTCTTTTAGAATCCATAAAATCATCCAACACATTCCATGCACCTAAACATATATAATTTTGATCTTAATAGTCTACAAGGAAATAAAAATTTAAAGGGACCTGATTGTACAACCAGCTAAATGAATAAGGAACATCCACGTTCCACCTAACAGTATATTTGGAACAGTCTTTATTATTTTCCTCAATCACCCCCAAGCTAAACTATGCATGCCAAAATTGGTGACAACCTACCGTATATCTAGTTTCCCAGCAAGAAATCAATTGTCTAACACTGAGTGCTCACACAACAAGTATCTCTTCTAGCTTTCCTAACACTGATTTCTCACGAAGCAATCTTTCCAACATACTAAGCAACGTCCTACCTCCTCCCATATGCTTATGTTTATAGTTTTTTTTGCCTAGGTATTTTTCCAATTAGCAGCCAATTCCTCATGGAATTCTCGTAACCCACAATGTCCCCTAATTTTATAGGGCATGTCTAGTTCCATAATGAAATGTTGACACCTGGAGTAACCTCCTTGAGGATGCTCTTCCTCGCCCCCCACTCTTACAGGCATGGTTTCCTCATTCAACGTGGATTCTCCCATCATTCATTTTTCTTTTTATTAAATTCAAATGGTTTTCAATTACATCTGTCCTCTTTGGACTTATTGCCAGATTCTAGATTCAGCCAATATTAGTTCACAAAAATAAAACAGTACTTCAAAATATTAGAAATAATGTTCATTTACTAGGGGATGTTACAATACATCACATAAATTCCTCTATTCCATCATCCAACCATCATCCATCTTAATCTTCATATTCCATCTTCCACAATTTATAAAGGATGACCATAACCCAAGTACTAGACCATTCCAACACTATAGAATTGATATTTGACAAATTGGTTTCTATGTGGAGACATGTGGAAATATGCACCTGAGTCCAAAAAGGAAACATATAACATAAATATGTTGTTACTAAGATAAAAATCCTCAATATGTTTCTATCTCTTCTGAATCTATTGTACTAGCTTCAATTCATGGCTTATATATATTTTCATCATTCGTTTCCTTCTTTAGATGCCAACTGTAATTCCTCAAGTGCCCTAGTTTCCCACAATTCTAGCACTGACATTTATTGTGTCCATTAGACTTGTATCTAGAATGTGATCTCCCTTGTTGACCCCTTTCACTATAACTCCCTCTCACAAATAAGGCTTCATTATTAGAGTAATACAAAGAAAATTTTTTCCTCAACCCTTCTCCCAACAAAGCAACTACCACATCATCAAATTTCAAAGTTCTTGATGATGAGTTGGTGATTATCACAACTAAATGATACTAGGTATCTGGGAGGTAACAAAGTAAAATGATCCCTTTATATTCCTCCTCCACCTTTACACTGACCAAGATCAATTTCTTGATTAGGGTATTAAACTCATTTAGATGACCTGCCACAGTTGAACCTTCCTTCATCCTTAGATGATAAAGTTTTTTCTCATGAAAACCTCATTTGTTGTCGATTTAGTCTCATACAACTTCCAAAGTTTCTTCCAAAGGGATTTCACCGTCTTTTATTCAACAACATTGAACATGAAAGAGTCTGTTGGGAAAAAACAAATTGTAGAAATTGCCATCATTAACATTTCTCGATCTTCTTGATTTAGGTAATGAATTATGTCATTTTTCGCATTTCTTTTCTTGATTCGGGTTTATGAAGTATGCCTTTTTTAGCATTTCTTGATTTTCTTGGTTTTGGATTTTGAATCCATTATTTGCTGCTTGACTGGTTTTCTGTGACATTAGTTTGGAAACCTATTATATCTAGGTATTGGTTCTATTGGTTGGTCTTCTAGACAATCCAAAAATCACATTGGATTCACTATTTATATGGTATGCTTCCTCTTTTTTTTTTTCAAATTTTTTATTGAGAAAATGTCTTTACCAAATTGGTGTAGATGAAACTAAGATCCTGATTCATTAATTCAAGTTTTTGATATTAGAAAACTTGATCGTTATATTTTTTTCTTTATATTAAAAAAATATTTATTTTTTGGGGTGCAATATGATAGTTTTGGGATTGTTGTTCATGATCTTAATTGGCTTCAATGCAGCAGAAAGATTAGTAGTTTCCATGATTCAATGAAGTCTCTTCTATTAAAATATGTTTTGTTGAATACATTCTTTCTATATGTTGTGTCCATTGTTAGAGTAAGCAACGCACTTGGAATTGGAAACCCCGTAGCAACAACATTTCCAATAATAATAGTGACCACAATCTCTTTCATCACCTCGACCATTTTCACCATTGCTATTTTCTTGTTCTGAAACATCATTAGCTATGCATTTATAGATGGGGAGGAAGTATCTCATGCACTAGCACAACTTTGTCCTTTCTAGGTTACCTTAGTGTTTTTGAAGTGTGTACAACTATTGCTTTTAGGTTAATCACTCCTTATTTTTTCCCATGTGGCAATACACCTATGGATAATCTTCCCAAAATATGGGAGATAACACATGATGACCAATATCATCAAACCGATCAATTTAAGAGCCAAACATGTCACTTACAAGGAATTGAATCTAGTTGCGGAGGGTAAAATTCATTCCTCCCAACCACCCAAACTACATCCAATAAACACTTATTAGTATGAATTTAGATTTGAAAAATTATGAAATTGATGTTATGCTTTTGTATTGACATACAGGTATGGCTCTTGGTTTGGATAGCCAACTCTTATAACTTATATTAATATGAGTTGTTACTATATTAATATTATACCTTCATGATGTTTAAATATAAATATTTTATTTAAATTAATTTTTACATATTTTTTAATTAACCATTTTAAATCAAAATCATATAATTATTGTAATTCATAATCTACATAATTAAGTGTTACATGTTAAAAAAAAAAAATTAATACATATATTAATAATAAAACATTTTTTATTAACTTTTTAAAGATTTTTATTATTAAATATCTCAATTTTAATTCGTTTAATAATTCCTTTATTTATTTCTTAACATTTTAATTACACAAAATATAGATTACACATGTTTGTAGACACTATTTTAAAAGTTATCACATTTATTTTAAAATTAGACAAAAAAGTAAATACCCAAAACTTTATATATTTTTAAATTAAATATCATTCCAAAATTATAGTTTAAAGGCTTTCTATCTTATATTTCCATTTAATGATACTTCCATTTAATGATACATGATATTTCCATTTCCATTTACATTTACTATGAGCGTTTATCTACATGGAGGTTCTCGAAATTTCTAAGGCAATTAGAACGTAGGCACAACAAGAAATGGGGTGGAGTGATTAGCTTGACTTACCTTTATTATTTGTTTTTAGGTTTTGGATCAGAAAAGCTTATTTGTCAATAACTTGTGGTATTTTATGTTGGTTCTACATAATGGGAGGTTGGAAGAGATGTGTAGTGTTATAGCTATTTGTGTTTTATTTTTTTATGTTCTCGACAAAAGACATTTATAAATAGGTTAGGCATATTAGTTTAGCTGTAGGAACCTCAAATTTTTGAAAAAAACTAATGTTTAACTTTGCAGGAGTTAAAAAAAATAGTTAATTTCTAAATTTTTTGATTGGTGGCTGGATGGATGACGTCAGGTTTAGAAGACAAAGCTAAGGCGTTAGCAGCGGAGGTGGAAAAATCAGGTTTTAATCAAAAGTGTATATGTGTTGATTGCATGCACCCATCCGCTGAATGCACGGATTAATATTCATTACAGCCTATAGGCACCTTAATACATGGTCCGGAAATGTGCAGCGTAAACCATGCCCTGCCCAAGCAATGCCGCCCACGACACACTTCAAGTTCACATGCATGTCAACTACCACGTGGCCATAGAAAAGAAATGGCATGCCATTCTATGCCCGAGTTAGTATACGAGGGAGTGCCACGACGAAGAAGTACTTATTATTACCAGCTCTCCTGTTTTTCACACACAATCTTCATTTTCTTCTTCTGTTCCATTGGCTTTGTTGTTTGGTTGCTTTCTTTTCAACTATAGACTTAGAAGGACGAGGAAGACCAGTTGCTTGCTTGCTCTTTACCTATATACTAAGAAGAGGGAAGGAAGGCTAGTGAGTGAAGCAGATAGTCTCTTCGTTTACTGGCACGATGGAAGAAGCTAGGTGGTTCCAGCAGGTGACTTTGATAGACATCTAGTTTGGCCTTGCATCGTCCAGAGAAATTGGAAGTGGACGCATGAAATAGAGAAGAATAATCAGAAATCGGGTCCTTGTTTACAACAATTATGAGGGAAATAATCTAATTTAACTCGGTTAAAACTCATTTTCATGCTAATTTAGTTGGAAACAACCTTTGAAGTCTAAATGTAAAGAATGTGTATGTATGTTATTCAAGTTAAACACAATATAGCACTTGTTTTTACTTTTTTTGGTTGAGATTACACCTTTAACCAGTTAAGGACTCTCTCATCCTTCAATAATGAGCTTATAATTTTCTTGTTCTGAGCATTGAATATTCTCGACAAAACCTGAGGTGGGGTTTGGCTGGGGTGCATTGGGATGAAGAGGGTTTAATAACTTGTTTGAGCAATTCACGAACTGAACTATTTTCCTAGGAAAGTTACCACCCAATGGTTAAATAATTGACATTGTACAGGAAAGGGATATTTTGTTGAAAGATAGAAACCAAGAATAATCCAAGGTCATTTCCCCCAAATTAGTGTCATGCAGAGACTTGCTAATTCAACAGAATTACCAATTCCATAGTAAATCTAAAAATCACGGTTATTGTAACTTATCCTAAAGTTTCCTAGAAATTTAAATTTCTTAATGTCATCTTCATCTTCTAGGTTGTTGAAAAAGGACCAGCCTTGCTTGTTGCAGCAGTAATGTGAAGGATGGTGACGCCATTGTCACATATAGTTTAGACTACAATACATGTTTTTTTTCCTTAAAGGCAATGAATTCCAATAGTTGGTATAAAGTTCTAATTTTACAATAAGATGCTTAGAGTTATTTATTGAGAAAGGTTAAACACTCATCGGAGGATTACTTAATTGGAATCCATGCTTTAAATTATAAAGTATGGTGCGAGCATTGTCGCAGATAGTTTAGACTACAATACATGTTTTTATTCATAAAGACACTAAATCCCAATACCAAGTATTAAGTTCTGATTTTACCATAAGATGTTTATAGTGGTAGTTATTTACCGAGAAAGGTTAAACATGCATAAGAGCATTACTCAACTTGAAGCATGCTTTAAAATATACACAAATTTGACTTCATACAAAAAAACTTGAATCAATAAATTCAAGCATGCTTTAAAATATACGCAAATTTGATTTCATACAAAACAAACTTGAATCAATACATTTGAGTGATAGATGTATAACTACAGCAACTAAGCAGAGTAACCGCATAATTGATTTCATATAAGAAGCGCTTGAAGCAATAAATTCGAGTGATAGATGTATAACGACAACAACTAAGCATAGTAACTAACGAATTGAGCGAAGGGAGTGATGATGATGTAGACTATAGGAAAGCAACCACAAGCAAATATGAGTTTGGCTGTATAAATGCATGGTAATGGTTTTTTGAATGAGAGGAAGTTTAGTATTAAGATATGACCATTATCCAATATACAAAAGCATGTCATTAGCAAATGTACATGGCATGGAACTTTCATATTCCTTCATTGCGCAAGCCTTAATGGATAATGTATGTTAGGAGGCTTACCTTTGACACTCAAAAGAACGTATGGCTCCAAAATAAACACTTATGGAAGATTTAGTGCGCAATGCAACCCAAGCTATACCTATGGCCTTTGACCTATAAGATGATGGATTCTAACTTTTCCGCCCCACAATGGATTCTAACTTTTATCTGCACAACAATGGATGCATATAAAATAAAATTATGCAAATAAATGTTTTATGTTAACTAAACAGATAGGAGTTAGTTCTGGGTTGAACCATCCCACTTCAAAAACAACATTGTTTAAGTTAAATTGGTTCTCCATAGGAAAACAACACTTTACTAACTACTGAAGCTTACTCTGTAAACTAGTTTAAAATGGACCAAAAACAACATTGTTTAAGTTAAATTGGTTCTCCATAGGAAAACAACACTTTATTGACTACCGAAGTTTACTATGTAAACTAGTTTAAAATGGACCTCGAGCTTACTTGCTGGATGCTCGGAGAATCCCAGCTGTAATTTGTTGAAGGAAGAAACAGAAGTCCTTAGGCCTATAAGCTCTAAAAACCATTGAACCATGGTTTAGCTTTCCATTTGATATAATTTTGCAGACTAAAACTCATAAATTCCAAAGAAGGCACTTATGCAATTGTGTTGTATTGAAGCAATTGCAACTGTAACAGCAGCAAAGCAGAGTATTTGTGCATAATCTTTCCATATATTGTTGATTTCTTACTGTGAATTTATTCCCCGCGCCATTTGTTTCAATGTCATGCCATTTGTTTTAATGTCATGCAAGTGTAGCATTGACATTGTTTGTAAGGCCTTCACTTATATTTTTTTTCCAATTTTTAATTTAAAAATAGTTAATTAATGTTATTTAAAAGGACTGTTTATTTTTCATGAATTTTTAATGTTAAAACCTTTGTTTTAATGTCATGAAGGTGTAACATTGGCATTGTTTGTAAGGGCTTCACTTATATTTTTTTATTTTTCCAAATTTTAATTTATAAATAGTTAATTAATGTTATTTAAAAAGAGTGTTCATTTTTCGTGAATTCTAGTTATTAAAACCTTGGCTTGCTTTTTTAATTTATATTAAAATCTAGTTAATTAATGTTGTTTAAAAATGTTGTTTAAATGCTATAAATAATTTGAGGTATAAAATATTGGTTTGATTTTATTTTTATTTTATATTAAAATAAATTATATTAGAAGATAAGGAGGAGAGAAGAAATTGGGAGAGACATGTTTGGTGTCGATGTGTGAGAAGAGAAAACCAGGTAGGAAGAATTTGTACCCATGGAGGGGGAAGCATCGGGTTGGGTTTCTACCTCACCCAAGGAGCCTTTTGGTGTGGTTGAGATTGGGAGTATTCTAGTTTCACTGAATGAAATGGGAGCAGAGGGTTTCGGGGATTTGCATAACGAACACTCTGAAAGGAAAGCTTGTCTTTATGTCTTTCATGGCCTATTTGAGATGTAGTAGTCGTTCTCACAAAGCTGGTAAAGCTCATACTCACTTTGGATCCATTGAAATAGAGCTTGAGTCGAGAGTCTTCTAAGTAGTCAAATCTCAACCATCCTCAAAAGGATGCCTAAGTAGGCTATAACAACATTTATTCTATTTTTATTGAGTTCGAAGTAGGCTATAAAAAAATTTAATCTATTTTAATTGTCTTAATTTTTTCCATAGGCAAATTGCAAACCACTAGCTATCACGGATGCAATGTCGGGGACATTACCACCTCATGGCTCTTGTTTTATAAATATCATATCTTGAGATTTTTTATTTTCATAATAAGTTTTTGTTTTTTAAAATTACTTAAAAAAATAATATATTTTAATTAAAAGGGTTTTTTTTATATGACTTTTAAGAAAAAACTACATTTTTATTTAAACTCAATTTAAATGGAATGTTTTTATTATTAGAAATTATAATATTAATGATTTTATCTTGTTTCAAATATATTCATTGCATCTAAGAGGTGCATTCTACAATCCAGTAGGGGAGAGATGTGTAACTCCTTTAATACTCATCCTAGAGTTGACTTGTGTCCTTTATATAAAATAATAAAATATTATTAAAAATAACATATCGGCTTAAATTTAATTTAATTTTTTTAGAATTGCATATAAATATAAAACAACATAAATTAGATAAACTAAAACCATAAACATTGGATTACACATTTCCTCAATTTCCACTCCAAAAAAGGGTTTGCACCTTCAGATTTAATATCTTTAGATGGATTTATGCTGGTATTAGATCAAGAACATGTACAAGTTATAAAACGCCAACAATATGTTGATTTTGAGAAATTTTATAGGTATATATACAACATATTATAAAATAGTGTATTTATCTCTAGAATTTCTTAAAGTCAACGTATTGTAAAAATAGTGTAAAAATTCACTTTTTTTATGTTCGAGTGTTGTGTGACTTGTTGGGTGAACCTTTAGTCTGAGAAACCACGAGCCACCCTAGCATGGTTGGATTTAAATGTCGCCTCCCAAGAGCGGGTTTTGATCTTGGGTCGCCAACCAAACGAAACCCCTCTCGACCATTTTCTCTAGCGGAATTTGACAAAAACAAATTCACAAAAATTCACTTACTTGAAACACTGTGATGCTATTTTTTTTAAAAAGAAATGAGAGAGTTTTTTAGGGAAAAAATGTACACGTGTACATAGTAATTGGTTCTTGTGTCCATTATCTTTCCATGTTTTTTAATATCAATTTTATATTTATTTAAAATTAATTAAGTCAATGAATCCTTGAAATAACTAGGTCAATCTAGTTTGAAACAATTTGTTTTCCAAAATGTGAAAGCCAATAAAAAGTTACACTATAAATAAAATACCTAGATGTATTTTAGAAATATGATACATGTATACATGAAAAAACAAGAAAAATAAAAAAAAACAATATTTTTTTTCTAAAAGAAACATATGGTTCATATTTAAAAGTGTGGGTGAAGACAAGCTTGAGCTTAAGAATATGGAGCTGGAAAAATGGATTTGTTTTCTTTATGCAACCTAAACCAACATGTAGTTGAATAGAGGAAATCCCACCAATTTTTTTTGAATTCAAAGGAACATGCACATGTTATAAAAATGAACACTAATAACTTGCATACTAATAGTTCACACACACCTAGCATTCCTTTCTTACATTTTACCATCCAAACTCTTGTTTGATGATCTTAAAACATGTTTCCTTGGTTCGTGAGCCTATAGGGAGACTTAAGTATTTTGTATCTATCCACCAACCAATGTTAAGGTACTTAGGATGTTGGATGTTGTTTCCTTACCATGACTATGGTTAAAGACTCGACACCCATCCATGGTGTGTGAAATATCTTAATCGCACCCATGTTTAGAGCCTCAACAAAGACCCCTTATTGAGGGATCCTATTATTGTGTCCGATGTTTTTTCATGAAAATTGAGCTTTAGAATGTTCAATTAGGGATTAAATCCCTTAGTTTCCCCATTGACCATGTGGCATAGTCCAAACCTATTTCCAGTTGATAAAACCTACCCAAGACACCTGTATCCCACTTAAAGTCCTGCATAGAATCCATAAAAAGGACTGACGTGGCAGTAAAAAGAGTCATTCAAGGATATTAAGTTTGAAAATATTCAACAATATCCTTGAGGTACTTTTGTTTCTTCCTCATCCATGTTTAAGAACTTGAGACCCATCTTTGATATTCAAAATATCTCCATGCATATATATCCAAACTTAATTCCAAAGACCCCCAATAAAGGGTTTGTACTATAGTTTACATGTTTTGGTCATGATGATTGATCCCAAGAAATGGAATTTAGGGAAGAAGGCCCATTATTGTCCTCTTATGACATTGGACATACCTCTATACACATTCTTGGTGCAGAAGTAACATATTGATGGCATGCAAAGAACCCTTGGAATCAATCGTTAACTAACAAAGATTAGGTCCTTTGAGTGGGAATATTGATGACATTTTGTCATTTTAAGGTTTGATCACTAGGTATGGTCTCGAGGCCTCAAACCACCACACCTAACCTATTATGAGTATCAGTTGCCTCCAACTTTGGATATGGGGACCATTAGGATGTTTTCAGTAGTGGGTATGAGTCTTAGTGCCTTAATCAAATTTAGCTGAGGAAACTCTTGAAACTTATCCCTAAGCATAAATTGTGATGCTAAAAGTCCATGAATGAGACATTGAACTACTATATTGCACCTATTTTGGAATATTTGGATTTTGGAAGGGGATACAAGTGACATCAAACAATTTTTAACACTAGGGATATGCTATGGGTGGGCAGACATAGTTACATAGGGAAGCTTCAACCTTAGGACCTAAATAGAGCTTCCAGGCATGCAAGGACAAAAAACATAACTTTGAACCATTTCACTTGATCTTTGATGGTATATTTGGAATCTAAGTGGGGATATAAAATAGAAATAGGCATTAGGATATAAAGATAGCTTCTATGGCTCAAGGTTCATGAATGATTCCCTAAAGCACCACAAATGACCCATCACATTGATAATTGACCTTAAACCATAAATATATGTGTTAGGCATTGAGACAGTGGTATTCCTCCTTGAATCACATGTACCGGTTCGAGGCCCATCCTTAAATATTAACACCTACAAATGGTGTCCATTTTGGCACTCAAATATTTAAGATATACTAGACCAAACTTATGTGGTTGATTAAGCCTTGTTCATTTTCCCTATCATTAGAAACTCCCTTTAGAGCCTAAGGTCAAGGTTTCATCTGTTGACCATCTTTAGTGCCATAAAACCCATACCTAGTGCTAAACTCCTCATGGTTGCACCCATGTCCCTTATTGGAGGCTAAGGATCCCCTAGAGAGTTTCAATGTTATGGTTTGAGGCCTCTTTCATGGCTCAAAAACCATTAAATACACCTTTAAGGCCTAAGACCCAAGTTTCATTTCCCAACCATGTCTAGGCCCTTTTGACCCATATTTAGTTCTCAAAATCACATAATGGTGGCCTATCTTTAATCAAAGGCCTAAGAACCCCTAGACCAATCTTATGCATGGTTTTCAAAAACATGATCAATGACCAATAATAAATAAAATATTCCATTATGGCCAAGGCTAATGTTTCATCCTTAAAAACTGATCAAGGACTCAAGGACTTGCAACCCATATAAGTTGTTACTAAAATCTTCCTATATGCGGCTTGTGTTAAGATACAATATTTTTTCCTAACGCATTGAGTCGTAAAAGCTACTTTGAGGGCCTAAGCCTGAATGTTTCTCTCCTATGCACTTCGAAGGTCATGATAGCTATACTTGATTCTCAAAACATATTAATGGCTCTAATATTTCCACTAAGAGCCATACTTAGCTCTCAAAACCTATTAATGGATATCATATTGCCACTTTGAGACTATATATCCCCTAGAGAGTTAAGTGTGGTAATTAGGGGAAATATTCATGGCCATTGAGCCTTAGAAGATTTACTTTTTTTATTGAGGTTTGGTGTCCTCTCTGCAACCATGTACAAGGCCCTAATATCCATAAATGGTTCTAAAAATAGCCTAATGGAGTATGTATCCACACTTGGAAGCCAAAGAACCCCTACATGTCCTCTGTGGTAGTTTTTAACCTCCTATGTATTCATTATACCTAAATGTGTACATTTAGGGCATAACTCCTTAAGTTTCCCACATTTACCATCTATAAATTCATGACCTATATATATGGAGGGGTGTATGCAACAAGTTGAGGGACCTTTTAGATGCAATGGTGGAGTGAAGTCAATCACTCTTGATAAAAAGAAAAGAAATCATCCCAAGCAATCCCGAACCTACCAAGCCTAGTCCCAAGGCTGCCAACATGCATGCCAATTAGGATAGTAAACCAAATCATGCCTCCATTTTATTTAATCAAATCACGCCACCTTTTTAGTGAACAAAATCGCGCATGCAATTTTGTTCACTAAAATAGAGGCACGATTTGGAAAGCTTGTTTTTTAAAAAAAATACATCGAGGCTGTTTTTTTCTCCTCATCGCGTGGCTATTGGACAACATTGGAGCAAATCTCGACTAGGAGAACACGTTTTTGGGTGTGCCAAATCCCTCCATCTCCACCTTTGGATAAAACTCCTATTTGTGAGGTATTTTCCTCATTTCTTTTCATGTTTTTTTCTCTTTGTTCATCAATTTATTTGCCCTAGATTGAAAAATTAAACCAAATTAAATTAAATTATGGACAATGGAAACAAGAACCCCAATGTAATTGGCCAATTGAAACCAATTCCCGAATTTAATGAAAAAAATTAAATAATTTTGATTATTTACCAAAATTCATACCCAAAATTCCCATGCCCAATGGAAACCAAAACCTCAATTAACTCAAAAAACAAATGAATTTCACTATTTCCATATGCATATTCCTAAGGATCCTTGTGAATCCATACCAAAATCCACAAATATGCAAAGTTTATCAAGCACATTGCAAGTTTGCGTAAGTAATTTACATGCCCAATGTAAACCAAAACCCCAATTAACTCATAAGAAACAAATGAACTTCACTATTGTGAATCCAAACCAAAATTAACAAATACGCAAAGTTTGTCAATTATGTTGCAAGCTTGCATACAACTAAAAAAAATCAAGTAGAATTCATATATTCCCCTAAAATACATAAACAAACATGGTAAATCCCTTTCCTCTATCCGAAATATCGAAGTTGCTCTTCCAAGAACATCAATAAACACCTTATAATTTTGATGAAACTTCTCAAAGTTACTCTTCCAAGAACATCAATAAACACCTTATAGTTTTGATGAAACTCCCCAATCCAAGTGTGAAAATAAGGTATAGAATCTTCCCATGCTTTTAACAAATATTTCTTCATGAACGAAGGGTACTTTTTGGTTAAGGTCAAGACTACAAAGTTCAACAATAGACTCTATGAACGTGAAGATACATAGGTAGGTTAAAGTATTTCATTAAACATGCCAATCACATACTATCATACATGATATAATCCAGTCGAACCCTTGCAACCATAAAATCCATAAAGATCTGCTAAATAGACTTTGGAGTCCAAAAAACATCACACTAAAACAAATAATTACATATCTCACAAAATCGTTGCCTATACTAGGATTTTATTCATCAACAGCACATTATGCTGCCTATTCTAGGGTCTAGTTGTTTCCTCTACCCACAATCTGGGAGCTGGTCCTGCAAAGGCAATAGTTATCACCTCACAATTTTGATGAAACTTCATAATCCAAGCCTTAAAATAAGCTAGAGGAGCTTCGCAATCAACATATGCACTCAAGACATTTTATGTACACATGCATACTTAAAAATTGGAATTAATACTTGAATTTAGGACATAAATATGAAATGAAAAAATGTTAAATGTTTATTCTTTACTATAACATTCAAGATCAATTTTTAAATCTACATGATAGATTTAGTTTATATGTCATTAGTTATACAGTTTTCAGTTCTTAGATATGTCATTATATCATGTGTTTATATTTCTAATGATATTTTATTTGTATTTATGATTGCAGTGGCTACTATGGATAACAATGCAGAGATACTGAGGTTTATTGCCTATTTGAGAGAGATTGGTTCTGCTTAGAGGGGTGGAGATGAGCTCCGCCGCTCCTTGTCAGATTCTTTGTTGTCTATTGTTGATACGATCGCAAGATCTAATGATGCTTTGTATAGCATCGCATCTTACAGGGAAAGGAAAATACAACAATATGCTGATGGGTTAAGTTACAGCGAGGTAAAAAAGCTCAAAATAACAAAACAACACATCTATTCACTGTTTAGATTGCCTGGGATGGAAGACATTCCGAAGATTGACTGGCCACATATTTCTATTGAGTGGTGCACCTTTCCACCCATCAGAGACAATTGGATGGATAGGTGGTACATGGTTTTTGGCATTCCCCCTCAACAATAGGGAAGTACCAATGTACTTCCTCCGAAAATTGTATGCAGATTTTGTGATGGGAAAACATGTCAACTATTTTGACATGTTGGGCTTCTAGGGACTTGGTAGGGGGATGCCCCAACACCGACCCCATGCTAGGCATAGAGATGACAATCCACAGATACCTACACCTCGTGCCCAGCTACTGAGGGAAGACATCCCACCTGCACATGACATAGTTTCCCAGACACAGGAGGTATTTTTTTACTCTAGCTGAGATGGTCTCTCGACAAACGACCACTATTGACCATAGAGCGCCCTCGTCCTCTGCTGGTGTACAACCACCAGCTTATGGTGGTGGAGGGACATCTATTGGTGGGGATAGACCGACATACCATGTGCCTCAGAGCGAGCCACACATCTGCACATCATGTGGGGGACCCTATTATGGTCCTGGACCAAGACATGGTACCACTAGGATGACTGGTGGTCAGGTAAGGACATTGTTTTAAAACTCTGTTATTATTCAATTTTTAATTTTTCCATACTATATGTAACATATTAAAAGATTCATAATATATGCAATATTTACTCTTGTAGAAGATTGATGCCTCTAACGGGGGTGGTACTGCACTCAGTGTGGTTGTACCCGAGGCCCAAAGAACCACCATTGAGGTAATATTTAAACAATTTTCATTTTCTTATCACATATAATTTTGTTAATGCATGTGTTAGTCTTGATTAATTTATTAAATTGTCTAATATTTACAATTTTTGAAGTTGCAGGAACCCCACTTAGAACGTGGTGCTGGAGACGTTGATATCAACGACATAGTCCAAGTTGGAATTTACGATTACTTGAAGAATGTAAGTACATGGTTTATGGCTGAATCTTGTTCGAATTATTTAAATTTCTTACTGTACACTCCTTTATAGATCGCTAATGTTTATAATTTTTAAACTTGCAAATGCTATTAGAATCTGAAGAGGGGAAAGAAATTGATGGAAGCGGTCACTCCCATGGTGTAGATATGTCCCAGGAAGGGGTAAGTATATAAGAACATGTTATTTTTTCAGTACATATTATTCCATCCATTCAAATCCATGTCTAACTATGGTAACACTTTATGAATGCAGACGTCATCTCAGATCCCTGCACCGCCTCTTTGGTTTGGATCTCCCTGTAGTCCAAACATAGATAAGGGGGTTGTTTACACCAGAAAACCCTTTTCCTTGAACATAGCGGGTGTGCATGAGGATCAACCTACTCATCCCACGGTAATGTACACACTTCCAATGGAAATTGTTGGTTAGCTATGAATTCACTTCACAAGTGGTTTTTCTTAATGTTATTTTCGCATGTTTACAGCATCAGGATGTAGATTCATCCGTGCCATACCGTAGTGGGATTTTTGATGCCACAGTCAATGCCACATATACAATAGGGATAAGTCACACTGAGGTACATCTACTTGAATATTTGTAACTGTACATTTCATTTGTATTGTTTATGGACATGCATGATGTCTAACTATTTAATCATTTGGTGAATGTAGCCACACCCTGGTCCATTAGTGCATGTAATTGAGGTTGATTTTCAACCTATGGTTCCTCTTACTACTGAAGAGTCCCAGCGTGATCCCCTAGAAATGGTTTTTTCAGTGAGATGTTCATTTTTTACATAATTGATTAGTAATTTCTCATTCATGTACATGTTGATAATTCTTGAGATAATTGACATATTTTTTTTTATTCGCAGAGAAGCATGGCAGAGAGGCTCTATGCAAGGTGGAGGACAGTAGAGGCACCTATACCCTCGGCACCAGAGGCACCTATACCCCCGACGGATGCAGTGAGATTTGTTTTATTTACAATTGAGTCATATTTTAAATTTTCAAACTTTGTTATTGATGGATAGTACTAGTTCAGTTACCTGATCAAGATATATTGTCATTGATTTGCAGTTGCTAGAGATTCACAGTGGTCGTAGACAGAGCCAAAAAGCATCAGGGTCCAGGAAAAACAAGAGAAAGTTAGATTTTTGATGTGTTAGTCCAGGACAAATATGTATTTTTATGTACAATATGGAGTTAGAGTATAGGGGCGAAGTCAAGGAAATATGTACTTTTGTTTGCACATGTACATCAAATATATTTTTGATACATGTACATTGACAGGCCATAGATAGGCCTTCTATTTTTGTATTATAACTTTCATGATATAAAAAATATTTCATATCAAGGCTCTTGAGATCTTCATGGTTCAGTCTTTTAAGTGTGATTATACACATGTGGTGAAGAGTGTTTCTATGTGTAATGTTCCCAATTTTGTATAGATTTTACGATTTCATGGATATATCAATTATAAATTTGAGAACAATGCACAATTACAGTATTATGTAATAACAAAAATGTACATTTTAATTGTTTTTTACCACGATCCAATTGCATATACAATGTTATATTAACAATGTCAAATTGTATTCACAAAGATGGAACATACCTAATACACATAAGCACCCAGGACAACTAAGGAACTGATCCAACTTGGTGGAATACAAAAGCACCTTACCCACATAACAACGTAACAAACATTTAAAGGATGTGCAACAAAGTTGACACACCTAAGTGATGCACCTGTGTGGTCTACATAAATAAAATTATTGTTTGGCATGATGTCTTTCATCTAACGAATACATGTGATACACATCAAACCTAAAAGTATCCAAGTATTATAAGTTTGATTCAAAATAATGGTTATGACTATATCCTACACATTATGTATGTCCTGCACATTATTTTATCATTTTCTTAATGTACATGGCATTTGATGAATGGCCTCGAGTAATAAATTTGAAAGAGATGAAATTTATGTGTGATTTTATTATAGTTTAAATTGATTAGAGAAGTACTATTCTGAATCTTGTTTTATAAATTCATGTTTATGGAGTATTATTCGAAGAATTTGTAGTGTGAAGATATATATATTTTGTAATAATGGCGTAATAGAATGGCAACTTGTTTCTAAACATAAACCTGTTCCATTACATGGTTACTAACGTAATGGCATTGTCTCCTCCTGCATTTCATCGTACAAATTATCACATCTCTTGGATGAGGGGAATATCTACAATCACCTTCAAGCTGACCTTTATGTGCAAAAATTTCACATTCACTTACTAAGCAAAACCCTAGTTTCCAAAATTGACCAAAAAAAATGATCCCTTGTCCATGGACCCAGAGTAGAGGGCCACTCTGGCACTATCCCGATGTATTGAATCCAATGGAGCTGATGGTTGATCAATCTGAGCAATGGTCATCAATCTATGGAACGTTGAATCCCACCTCCTACAGGCTTTTAGGGACACCCGTTGAATCCCTAACCGGGGCATAGAGTGGAAATCGTGCATCAAAAATGGATTTCAGTGGGTTGTGCAAGCATGCTTAGGCATCTTCCATGTGGGAACGCTAGCCAGATGTTCACGGTCAAGGAATTTGCAAATCCAACCTGTATGTGCAGAAATTGGACATTCACTTACTAAGCAAAAAACCTAGTTTCCAAAATTGACCGAAAAAATGATCCCTTGTCCATGGACCCAGATTAGAGGGCCACCCTAGCACTATCCCGATGTCCTGAATCCAACGGAGCTAACGGTTTGTCTATCCAAGCAACGGTAATGATTCTATGGCACATTGAATCCCGCCTCCTACACGCTTTCAGGGACACCTATTGAATCCCTACCCGGGGCATAGAATGGAAACCATGAATCAAAAAGGGCTTTTGGTGGGTTGTGAAAGTGTGTTTAGGCATGTGTTATGTGGGAACGCTAGCCACACCTTCACGGTCGAGCAATATGCAAATTTGACCCCTATGTGCAGAAATTGGACATTCACTTACTAAGGAAAACCCTAGTTTCCAAAATTGACCAAAAAATGATCCATTGTCTATGGACCCAAATTAAAGGGCCACCATAGCACTATCTCAATGTCTTGAATCCAACAGAGCTGATGGTTTGTTGATCTATCGATACAAGCAATGGTCATGATTCTATGGCACATTGAATCCCACCTCCTACAGGCTTTCAGGGACACCTCTTGAATCCCTACCCGGGGCAAAGAATCGAAACCATGCATAAAAAAGGGCTTTCGGTGGGTCATGCAAGAATTTTTAGGCATGTGTTATGTGGGAATATTATCCACACCTTCACGGTCGAGAAATATGTGAATTTTACCCCCATGTGCAAACATTTCACATTCACTTATTAAGCAAAACCCTAGTTTCCAAAATTGACCAAAAAATGATCCTTTGTCCATGGAAGCAGATTAGAGGTCCACCCTAGCACTATCCTGGTGTCTTGAATCCAACGGAGATGACGGTTCGTCGATCCGAGCAACGGTCATGATTCTATGGAATGTTGTATCCCACCCCCTACAGGCTTTCATGGACACCTGTTGAATCCCTACCCGGGGCATAGAATGGAAATCATGCATCAAAAAGGGCTTTTGGTGGTCCGTGCAAGTGTTTTTAGGCACGTGTTATGTGGGAACACTACCCACACCTTCACTGTCAAGCAATATGTGAATTTGACCCCCATGTGCAATTATTTCACATTCACTTACTAAGAAAAACCCTAGTTTCCAAAATTGACCAAAAAAATGGTCTCTTGTCCATGAAACTAGATTAGAGGGCCACCGTAGCACTATTCTGATGTCTTGAATCCAATGGAGCCAACAGTTCATCGATCCAAGCAATGGCCATGATTCTATGGCACGTTGCATCCCACCTCCTACAGGATTTCAGGGACACTTGTTGAATCCCTACCCGGGGCATAGAATGGAAACTGTGCATCAAAAAGGGATTTTGGTGGTTCATGCAAGCATGTTTAGGCATGTGTTATGTGGGAATGCTAGCCACACATCCATGGTTGAGAAATACACGAATTTGACCCCCATGTGAAAATATTTCACATTCACTTACTGAGTGAAACCCTAGTTTCCAAAATTGACCAAAAAAATGGTCTCTTGTCCATGGAACTAGATTAGAGGGACACCTTAGCACCATCTTGATGTCCTAAATTCAATGGAGCCAATAGTTCATCTATCTGAGCAATGGTCATGATGCTATGGCACGTTGAATCCCACCTCCTACAGGCTTTCAAGGACACCTGTTGAATCCCTACCCAGGGCATAGAATGGAAATCGTGCATCAAAAATGGCTTCTGGTAGTTCATGCAAGCATGTTTAGGAATTTTTTATGTGGGAACGCTATCCACACCTTCACGGTCGAGCAATATGCGAATTTGACCCCCATGTGCAAATATTTCACATTCACTTACTAAGCAAAACCCTAGTTTCAATAATTGACCAAAAAAATGGTCTATTGTCCATGGAACTAGAATAGAGGGCCACCCTATCACTATCCCGATGTCTTGAATCCAACGGAGCTGACGGTTCATTGATCCGAGTAACGGTCATGATTCTATGGCACGTTGAATCCCACCTCCTATAGGCTTTTAGGGACACCTGTTGAATCCCTACTTGGGGCATAGAATGGAAACCGTGCATCAAAAAGGGCTTTTGGTGGTTTGTGCAAGTGTGTTTAGGAATGTGTTATGTGGGAACACTAGCCACACCTTCACGGTTAAGCAATATGCAAATTTGACCCCCATGTGCAAATATTTCACATTCACTTACTAAGCAAAACCCTAGTTTCCAAAATTGACCAAAAAAAATGGTATCTTGTCCATGGAACCAGATTAGAGGGCCACCCTAGCACTATCCCAATGTCCTAAATCCAATGGAGCCAACAGTTCGTCTATCTGAGCAACGGCCATGATTCTATGGCACGTTGAATCCCACCTCCTACATGCTTTCAGGGACACCTGTTGAATCCCTACCCAGGGCATAGAATGGAAACCGTGCATCAAAAATGTTGATGTATTTATAACTTCAGAATGTATTCATCTATGTATCTTATGTATTGTAACCCAATTTTTATTCTGGGATGTATCTATAATGTAATTGAGTCATATTGTCATGCCCTGATGTTCCGATTGGGAGGATCAATAATGTAAACAAGTCATGTCAAGTCATAGTGAGTAACCCTGTGATTGTCTAAGGGTTAAAGTCCTAGCAGTTCCAGGGCTCTAGGGTTATTAGACTCTCCTAGTAGAGGTTGTCCCTAGTAGGGTTTTAGTCATGTCGAGATTTGTATAAATAGAGAACTGGAGTCTCTATTTATCACACAACTCATCCACACTCAAGTGTAGCGCATAGTTGAGGAAGGAGAAGACACTGGTGCTAGATGAGAAGAATATTACTGCTCTCGGGAGATCACTTACTGTTTTGGGGCTTTTAATTTTTTGGTGCTGATTCTATCTCTAAGGAAGTCGCGGGGTTTTCTCCTTTATGGTTTCCCCGAGGAAAAACATTGTGTTCATTGTCTCTTGTGTTTGATTGTTGTACTTGTTATTCTCTCAGTTAAAGATCCTAATAATGCTAGCTTAATGTTGAAAAACTAACATGGTATCAGAGCTAACTTGAGAAGAAGACACTATGCAACTACGAGAATTACGACTTCCTAGTTTGTGGATAATGCTCCACATATTTTCAGCAAAAGTAAGGTGGAATAACTCTCCTCCTTAGGGAATATCTTTCTGTCGAAGCAGAATCCAATTCTGAGGTTTTTCAGTTTTGGACCCGACACTGCTGCCAGAAATTAGGGCTTTTCACAGAAGAGGAATTTTTCAGTGAGTCCATACCTAGATTGATCTCCTCCCCAAAATCAAAGCTAGGGACAAATTTCAAGGCAATTGGGTGGACAGATCTCCCGAAAAGCAAAACCCTAATTTTCTCCTGAACCAGCTCCACAAGATTTCAGCTCAAGTTTCAGATCCAACATCTTGACCTAGTAAGATCTAAGATATCTTGTATTTCCATTTGAGATTCTCAGTTTAAGATGTCTCATCATACCAAGCTTGATGAAAAGCTTGAGGGAGATTATAACTTCCGAGCCTGGAAGTATAGGATCTCTGTGGTCCTGGAAGAGAATGAATTAGACTCCTACATTCATGTGGAGGTTCTAGTTCTAGAGGGAGATGAGGCAAAGGCCTTATATAAGAATAACATGGTTATGGCAAAGAGAATCATTGCTGATTCTATCAAGGATCACCTTATCCCATAGGTGTCCTCTCTCAAGACACCTAAAGCCATGTTTGATGCCCTAACCAAATTGTTTGAAGGGAAGAACATAAACTTGAATATGACTTTGAGGAATCAACTGAAGAATGTGAAGATTCAAAATCCAGAGACCATCCAGTCTTACTTCACAAGGGTTTCTCAGATCAAGGAACAATTAGAAGCTGTAGATGAAGAAGTGGAGAATGCAGAGATTGTGATGACTACACTGAATGGCCTTCCTAGGTCATGGGATTGTTTCATCCAAGGAATCTGTGCTAGAAAGAAGTTAGTCAAATTCAGCAGACTATGGGAAGAATGTTCTCAAGAAGAAGCACGGATAGCAGCTCCAGAAGAGAAGACGGGAAGTGAAGACCAAGCTCTCATAGTCCACTCCTAGAAAAATAGAGGAAGGCCTCATTACTCCAAAGGTAAGGATCCTCATCACAAAGATAACAGTAGAAGAGACCTGTCAAAATTAAGATGTTATACATGTGATGAAAGATGACGCTTTGCAAAAGACTGCCCTAAGAACAAGGGTCACTCTCATAAGAAGAAGGGGAACAAAATAAGACATCATGCTCATGCTATAGAGGATGATGAACCATCCAGGAAGAGATCTAGATATGAAAGTGAAGATTCTTCAAGCGAGGATGAATATGTTCTGATCTTCACTCTCACAGGAAACATTACTCATGGAAGTGATTATTGGATTATAGACAGTGGGGCTTCCAAACATATGACTAGATTCAAGGAATCCTTTGTGAGACTGTCAGAACATGAATCACCTCACAAGGTGAAGCTAGGAGATGACTACCAATATCCAATAAAAGGTAGTGGGGAATCTTCATATAAACTAGACTCTGGTAAGTCTCTAACAATGAAAGAAGTATTGTTTGTTCCAGGACTCAAGAAGAACCTTCTCTCCATATCAGGATTGGATGCAAAAGGAATGAGAGTTGCATTCATAGATGGTCAAGTCATCATGTGGCCAAGAGGTAAGACTATCAATGATGCAGTGGTGATTGGAGAACAAGAAGGAGGATTGTACAAATTGAAGGGCCATCCAGAACAAGCCTTAGTCCATGACGCAGTAGAGCCAAATGAGCTTTGGCATAGAAGGCTTGCACATGTGCATTACAGAGCACTACCTATTGCAAGCAAAGTTGTTGAAGGTCTTCCAGAATTCCAAGCAAAACATGTTGGGGTCTGCAAAGGATGTGCGAAAGGGAAGAATACAAAGAAGACATTTCCCAGCAGTGAAAAAAAATCCAAAGGCATACTAGAAATCATCCACTCTGATGTATGTGGTCCTATGTCATCAAACTCACTAAGCAGGTATGCATACTATGTTTCTTTTATTGGTGGATTTTCTAGAAAGACATGGGTTTACTTCAGGAAGAACAAAGATGAAGTATTCAATAAGTTCAAGGAATTCAAATCCTTGATCGAGAACCATACTGAAAAGAAGATCAAGACCATTCGATTAGATAATGGTAGAGAATTCACTTCAAATGAATTCAAAGAGCTATGCAAAGAATCAGGGATTAAGAGGGAGTTGTCCACTCCTTATAATCCACAACAGAATGGGATTGCGGAATGGAAAAATAGAACCATCATGGAAGCTGCAAGAGAAATGATTCATGATCAAGATCTTCCTATGCATCTTTGGGTTGAAGCTGCCAGAACAGTGGTGTATGTACAGAACCGCACTCCACATAGAGTACTCAAGAACAAGACTCCTGAAGAAGTCTTCTCCAGAAAGAAACCAGAAGTCAACCATCTCAGAATATTTGGCT